>JARFXV010000914.1:327500-612500 GCA_031761425.1 Cosmopolites sordidus
CGTAGGTTGTAGTATGTTCCACATGAGATTGTGGAACCCAG
Source organism: Cosmopolites sordidus (assembly GCA_031761425.1). NCBI lineage: Eukaryota > Metazoa > Arthropoda > Insecta > Coleoptera > Curculionidae > Cosmopolites > Cosmopolites sordidus. The sequence continues at coordinate 327,542 of JARFXV010000914.1, forward strand.
TAATTGGGTGTATATCAGACGGCCACTGTTGTATCATTGGACGCAGTCCAAAGAAATTTAACACATGTATGCATGTATGAGCCATCCGATGAAAAGTTGGCGAAAGTGTGGGTTGTTGAGTAGATTGGGCCTTCCTATTCTCGATCAGAGGAGTCTAAACATCAAGACGAAACGGATGGATAAGTGTTAGTCAGTTATATTAGTTAGTTGGCTGTATCCCACTTATCCCTCCGTTTCGTCTTGATGTTTTGTTCAAATACTTATTTGAACGAAGATCTAGGTTGTTGTGTCTTCCACATGAAATTGTGGAACCCAAAAGTTGGGTGTTTAACACTCGGCTACTGTTGCCTCATCAGACGCAATCCAAAGAAGTTTAACACTACTTCTTATATATATATATATATATATATATATATATATATATATATATATATATATATATATATATATATATTAATACAGTGGCGGTTGGTCCATAAGGCCACATGGGCACCTGCACTACCTAACAAATTAAAAAATAAAGTAAAAAAAAATAATTTCAGATTTTATATTAATTTATTCTCTCTTCTGCCTATGATCACGCTTCTTGCGACTTCTATAGTCTAACATCCATAATGTCATTCGCGGTAATGAAATAGGTGGGTTGCTGAAGCGCACCGACTAAAGAACACGTGCTTTGGTCACAGACAAGTTTGTGCCGCTACTGTTTTCTTTACTATCGCGTGCGAAAAACAAAGAGAGCAATGCATCGTTCCGCTACTTACTCGGAGATTAAACGCATTTATAACGTCATATCTTAGGCGCTGCACCATTCTCAGGCATCCTAAATGCTGACGTCAGCGATGGACGGGACTTATCGAACCTTTCCAAAAAAGAAAATCCAGTCCACTGAAATTCTTACATGAAAATTTTTGTTAGTCATTTTCTTCGCTTTTCAAGTTTAATAAGCAATTTTGTTCACAGTATTGTAATTCTCAAAGTACATTTTCATTTAACATATTTGAATTGATCGTAAATCGTTTCTATTCGAACCTTTTGTTGTGTTGAAATGCATTTAAAGCTATGCTACTTTGCCCTTTATGAGTGTCAATTTCAGTTTTTTGGGAGGTTTTTCAGATATATTTTTTAAATTAATTATTGGTAAGTTGATTTTTTACAAAATCTGTTATATAAATTGTTTTGACAATATTGGTGTTTCTGTTTTAGTTGAAAATGGTGATGTGTTTTGTGCCAGACTGTAAACATTACAGTGAACAAAAAGATGTATTTGAAAAAAAGGGTTAAATCTTGTGAGGTAATATTAAATATTTATAAAATGGCATGGACGTATAAAAATGATTGCATAATTTCTAGGCGACTAGATCGGGAATCCTCAAAACATTCACTGGTCTGTAGTTGACATTTTGTCAACCATGTTAGAAAAAAAGTTTCCAAGATGTTTGATTTTAAGATTAGAAGGAAATTTGTGTTTGAATCTACGGGGAAATGGTATGATATTTAAATATATATGGTATAATATGTCCACATATATACAATAATAATAAGCTTTCAGAAAAATTGAAAGATAACACTAACTATATTATTTATTACAATGACAGTAATGAAGTAGTTGTCAATAGGAGCCACAATTACTATCATCAAATCCAAGAAAATCTTCACATTATAAAGCGATCTAAGTGTTACTTATGTATATGGACATTGCAAAAAGGTGCAACGGTTCCTATTGAATATGATCAATCATGGACAGAAAATTTAGAAGTATTGGAAAATTTTTATGTTAAATATTACTTACCTAAATTATTGGACATATAGTCTATGAACGATCATAGAGAATCGCACAAAGAAACGGAAATTTACTAACAAGGAGGACCCCAATCCCAATGTCAGGATATGCAAGGAAATCTGTGATACCTTAACCATACAGGTTCATGAAAGCTTTGTTTCATTGAAAGTTTTTGTTTTGAATATCCAGTCGTCTTTCCAAATGAAGACATTTAAATTATGTGCAACCTGTTTGAAAACGTAAATTACTTAAAATTAAAAAATGAATTCTGGGTAATGTACTCACGGGACGATTTTATGAATCACAGTGGGGCTATGCCGCTGTTACAAATGTTTATCCAAAACAATTTAACATCAACATTTAGTGAATCTGTGGAATTGCTGACTGTTTTGTATACCGTCCCTATGACGACTGTGGAAAGCGCAAGATGTTTCTCTACCCTCAAACGAATCAAAACATTTCTGAGAAACATTATGGGCCAGGAACGGTTGTGCGCGTTAGCAATGCTATCTATTGAAAAAAAAACTTGAGAAGTCAATTTCAAATTTTAATGATCAAGTCATCGACCACTTTACTGCTCAGAAATTTAGGAGGATGAACTTCAACTTCAAACAGATTTAATGGTCATGGTCCTATGGTGAGCTTAGCAAAATTATCTAGGTATCTATTTGAAATGTTGATGTATGACAGTTACACTTGTATTTCTACACAGCAAAGTGTGTGTAAGACACTAAGAAATGTAAAATTGTTGGTTGCGACGCATTTACCTATCCCCATTCCAAGATTTGGTTATAGGTGCCCCACCTGTTTTTCCCCCACGAACCGCCGCTGATTAACAATTATAAAGTAGTATATAATAAACAGATCACTCTAAAACATATGTCAGGTTAATGAAATACAAAACTATATTTCCAAAACGAAAAATATGTCTTAAATATCTTTAGTGAACGCTTCACTAAACCTAAAATATACTTTTCGATATATATACACTCTTTTGACTCCAACCTAGTAGACAGCCCGACAATGGAAATTTTCTGAAAAGGCAAAAAAAAAGCTGGAAACGAGAATTATTCTTTACACAATCGCTTTTTAAGCACTACACCTATTGTGTTTCTTTTTGATTGCCTTGTGGCGTGCACGCTGAAAATGAAAAAGGCCGGAGCTTTTGCACGCTACAGCTTTTTGCATTTAATTCCTTGCGCTGATTTCGGACCGTGGACACACAGCGGGTGCAACAAATATTTGCCAAGTATGTTTTTTCTTTTTATTTTCGATGGCCGCGGGATTCTAATTTTGATGGCGATAGTAAAAATCCGCCTCCCAATTCAAATATTCGATCGTCAAATATCAAGCGAGATTGCTGAGAGAACAGTTACAATTAATTCCAGAACACAATGCACCGACAGAAAAATAAAGTGAAAAATAATTATCAGAAAAAATAATAAATCTGGGGATTATCAGAAAAAATAATAAACATAAACGTGCCAAAAATGTCTTTTGGTTTTTTATTTATCAGCAATGTATTTATACGATATTTTACTACATCAGTTTATTTGTGCTAATTGAACAGTATAGCAATAAAAATGTCTGGGGTTGAAATTTCTGCGTTTAATAAGGGCCGAATTATTGCGTTGTACCAAGAAGGTTTCCCACGACATCAAATTGCTACTGTTTGAATATTGTTCCGAGTACTGTTAGCAGAACAATTCGAAGATTCGAGGAAACTGGTGATGTTGCCTCATTACCAAGAAGTAGCCAAAGAAGAATTACAAATAAGCGACAAGATCGTTGTCTTGCTCAATATGCACGAAGAAACCCGTCAGTACCGATTAGAGCGATACAATTTCAGTTCCAACGGACGTACGATCGTGCTATATGAAGTCGTACGGTTTTCAGAAGGCTTTTCAACTTTGGACTGCATTACAGACGTCCAATTAGAGTTCTTCTGTTAAGTTACCAGCAAAGGCAAAGACGTTTTCAATGGGCCAGAGAGCATCAAGCCTGGTTATTGGTTCAATACACGGGATCATTTTTACCGATGAAACAATAATTGGTTTAATCAGCGATGATTATCATCAGGGGGTTTGGAGGGAGGTAGCAAGACAGCATCGCCTTAATACAGCTATTGAAATAGCTGCATATCAGCGCGGTAACAAAATGTTTTAGGGAGGAATATTTTACAATGGAAGAACAGAGCTCATTCACGTCCCACAAACAATAAACGCATATTTCTACTTGGAACATAACATCAGACATGTTATTTATCTATTACAGCAAGAATTGGAAACAATTTGAAATAATTTTATCTTTATGGATGATAACGCCTGCTCGCATAAGGCAAGGATCATCCAGACGGCTCTAAATGAAGCAGGAATTAACAGATTAGATTGGCCGCCATTATCACCGGATATGAATCCAATCGAACATATTTGGGACTACCATTCTAGAGCCATTAACCGTAGAAACAATCCGCCAAGAAGTCACCAGGAGCCAATTTTAGCCGCTCAAGAGAAATGGACCACTTTATCACAAGACACTCTTAATAACCCAATTATAGGCATGCATTGAAGAGTTTAAGCATTAATAAGAAGTAGGGGAGGTAATACTAATAAGTTGAACAATATTTACATTAATTTAGCTTTTTCTGAGAATGTATTTTATTTTATTTTTAGATACATACATATTTTTTTTATAAAACCCAAGAATAGAAACAAAATTACTCAATTTTTTTTCTTGCACGCATCTACTAATCCTTTAAGCTTTCTTTTGAAAAAATAACCCAATGTATTTTCGTATCAAAACAAAATAAAAAGGGGAGTGCAAGACTTTTGCCAATGAGCCAAAAAATAAAGTAAAGAATTTTGTTTTAAAAACTGCATTCACTAGATATGGTGATAGCATGTACATTTTTCGTATTGAGTCTTTATTGAAGAAACCACTTCGTCGACGCTATTTGAATCCATAGAAGCAAATGAGAGACGTTCGTTGATTGTTTTGTAGGAAACAAAAGAAGTCGTATATAAAAACTGTTTCGAAGACTGGAAGAAATAAATTGAAATAAGTCTATTGCAGGGAGAGAGGATTACTTTGAAGCACTATAAAATTGTATGATTTCATAAATAATTTATTTAAAAAGTCACCTTACCTTTCATCATAGCAGCTCGAAAATACTTTAGTTTCAAACAATTTAGTCAGGTTATTAACTATTTATTAATTATTAATAATCTGTTATTATGTACATTGAGTAAATGAGATTGCCGATATAATCTATAGATATTGCATCGTAGGCGACTTATTCTCGATCAGTTCGGCTTTATACTGCTTGAGGGGATATGGTAAATTCAGAAGTGGCCTGCCGTTAATGGTCCGCAAATTCCTAAATGATAAAAGATCTAGGAATCTTGAAGCCAAGATAATAGGAAGACTTTGAATACTTTTAAGAATCTTAACATTATCCTTGTTATATTGCTGCCCTTATTGCCGCTGTAAAAATGCGGTTTGGTTAGGTTAATTGAAGTGTATTAATATATAGGGTTCCATGATCTTCATTAACTAATGCACGGCAATCAGATTAAATTTAATGAAATATCACCAATGAAATATGAAATATTTCATATACCAAATTAAACATGTTAACAATATTCGACTATCGTGTCAATGCCAATGCCAAATCGCTATTTATTATTAAATATATCTGTACTCAATTCTACATATCTCCCATATCAAACCCGGGGTTACCACTTCACGCGTTAACCTCTTTGCTCAACTGAGATAATAATTCATATTATTGTCGATATGGATACCAAAATCAGAAATGAAAAAATAACATAGAACGTTTAGAGCAATACGTAGAACAACGACAATTCAGATATATAGATAATGAAGGACGAGATATCGGTTAAACAGCAAGAACAACAAGCAAATAGATACGACAAAGCTAAAAAAAAACTTAGCTGAAACATAGCTGTAAATTATTAAGAGAATCTAGTTGATTTTCTAGTTGTGAACCCTGGAGAGTGTGAACCCAGATTGAGGAGCAAATTAAGTAGTTTCTCTTGTTAATGCCTTCAAAGTGGAAGTATATATATATATATATATATATATATATATATATATATATATATATATATATATATATATATATATATATATATATATATATAGGGTAGAACCGCGTTTAAGTTTGTAAAATCTCGGCGTTTTGACTTCCACTTTGAAGGCATTAACAAGAGAAACTACTTAATTAGCTCCTCAATCTGGGTTCACACTCTCCAGGGTTCACAACTAGAAAATCAACTAGATTCTCTTAATAATTTACAGCTATGTTTCAGCTAAGTTTTTTTTGAGCTTTGTCGTATCTATTTGCTTGTTGTTCTTGCTGTTTCACCGATATCTCGTCCTTCATTATCTATATATCTGAATTGTCGTTGTTCTACGTATTGCTCTAAACGTTCTATGTTATTTTTTCATTTCTGATTTTGGTATCCATATCGACAATAATATGAATTATTATCTCAGTTGAGCAAAGAGGTTAACGCGTGAAGTGGTAACCCCGGGTTTGATATGGGAGATATGTAGAATTGAGTACAGATATATTTAATAAAAAATAGCGATTTGGCATTGGCATTGACACGATAGTCGAATATTGTTAACATGTTTAATTTGGTATATGAAATATTTCATATTTCATTGGTGATATTTCATTAAATTTAATCTGATTGCCGTGCATTAGTTAATGAAGATCATGGAACCCTATATATTAATACACTTCAATTAACCTAACCAAACCGCATTTTTACAGCGGCAATAAGGGCAGCAATATAACAAGGATAATGTTAAGATTCTTAAAAGTATTCAAAGTCTTCCTATTATCTTGGCTTCAAGATTCCTAGATCTTTTATCATTTAGGAATTTGCGGACCATTAACGGCAGGCCACTTCTGAATTTACCATATCCCCTCAAGCAGTATAAAGCCGAACTGATCGAGAATAAGTCGCCTACGATGCAATATCTATAGATTATATCGGCAATCTCATTTACTCAATGTACATAATAACAGATTATTAATAATTAATAAATAGTTAATAACCTGACTAAATTGTTTGTAACTAAAGTATTTTCGAGCTGCTATGATGAAAAGGTAAGGTGACTTTTTAAATAAATTATTTATGAAATCATACAATTTTATAGTGCTTCAAAGTAATCCTCTCTCCCTGTAATAGACTTATTTCAATTTATTTCTTCCAGTCTTCGAAACAGTTTTTATATACGACTTCTTTTGTATCCTACGAAACAGTCAACGAACGTCTCTCATTTGCTTCTATGGATTCAAATAGCGTCGACGAAGTGGTTTCTTCAATCAAGACTCAATACGAAAAATTTACATGCTATCACCATATCTAGTGAATGCAGTTTTTAAAACAAAATTCTTTACTTTATTTTTTGATCATAGTAGTATATAGGCATTCTTTAGTACTTGTGTGTCCAACTGAAAATACACTCATTGGCAAAAGTCTTGCACTCCCCTTTTTATTTTGTTTTGATACGAAAATACATTGGGTTATTTTTTCAAAAGAAAGCTTAAAGGATTAGTAGATGCGTGCAAGAAAAAAAATTGAGTAATTTTGTTTCTATTCTTGGGTTTTATAAAAAAAATATGTATGTATCTAAAAATAAAATAAAATACATTCTCAGACAAAGTTAAATTAATGTAAATATTGTTCAACTTATTAGTATTACCTCCCCTACTTCTTATTAATGCGTAAACTCTTCAATGCATGCCTATAATTGGGTTATTAAGAGTGTCTTGTGATAAAGTGGTCCATTTCTCTTGAGCGGCTAAAATTGGCTCCTGGTGACTTCTTGCCGGATTGTTCCTACGGTTAATGGCTCTAGACAGGTAGTCCCAAATATGTTCGATTGGATTCATATCCGGTGATAATGGCGGCCAATCTAATCTGTTAATTCCTGCTTCATTTAGAGCCGTCTGGATGATCCTTGCCTTATGCGGGCAGGCGTTATCATCCATAATGATAAAATTATTTCAAATTGTTTCCAATTCTTGCTGTAATAGATAAATAACATGTCTGATGTTATGTTCCAAGTAGAAATGTGCGTTTATTGTTTGTGGGACGTGAATGAGCTCTGTTCTTCCATTGTAAAATATTCCTCCCTTAAACATTTTGCTACCGCGCTGATATGCAGCTATTTCAATAGCTGTACTAAGGCGATGCTGTCTTGCTACCTCCCTCCAAACCCCCTGATGATAATCATCGCTGATTAAACCAATTATTGTTTCATCGGTAAAAATGGTCCCGTGTATTGAACCAATAACCAGGCTTGATGCTCTCTGGCCCATTGAAAACGCCTTTGCCTTTGCTGGTAACTTAACAGAGGAACTCTAATTGGACGTCTGTAATGCAGTCCAAAGTTGAAAAGCCTTCTGGAAACCGTACAACTTGATATAGCACGATCGTACGTCCGTTGGAACTGAAATTGTATCGCTCTAATCGGTACTGACGGGTTTCTTCGTGCATATTGAGCAAGACAACGATCTTGTCGCTTATTTGTAACTCTTCTTTGGCTACTTCTGGGTAATGAGGCAACATCACCAGTTTCCTCGAATCTTCGAATTGTTCTGCTAACAGTACTCGGAACAATATTTACACGAGTAACAATTTGATGTCGTGGGAAACCTTCTTGGTACAACGCAATAATTCGGGCCTTATTAAACGCAGAAATTTCAACCCCAGACATTTTTATTGTTATACTGTTCAATTAGCACAAATAAACTGATGTAGTAAAATAATATATATATAATATATATATATATATATATATATATATATATATATATATATATATATATATATATAATATATATATATATATGTAAATATTATATATTATATATTAAAATATCCTAAAATTTCAAACAATTATTTATTTAAATATTCAGTATATCATGCTTAGATATAAAAGATTGTTCGATAGTTTATTCATTATAAAGATATTAACTTGAACAAAGGACTTTTACTAATGTCTGCGAGACAACCATAGTTAATGCTTTTATACCTTGGCTCCTTTAACGAGGTTTTTGTAATAACAATGATATTTAATTATTAATTTCGTTAGCAGCGAGGGGCACTTACATATTAAAGGATACGTAAGCCACTGGTGTGGTTTATGTAAAGATATTGGTTTGTACTCCTTGGATTATAAAGTTATCTTCAAAGAATTTTTATAGGATGTTGATCATTTGTACTGGGACCAAAGGATAACAACTGGATAATATTATTTTGAAAACCTAAATAGCAATAATTTGGAATTAGATAATGTTGTTAATTAATGTTTAATTGTGGTAGCCTACGTGATACAAATTCATTTAAAATATAGAAACTGAGACTTATGTCTAAATATCCACTATATTAATATGTATTGGAATTTCCAATATATTATATAGTGAAAAATTAGATATATTTTTTACACATCAATTTAGGTAGAAATATACGTTTAATTTTAAAGATGTATTTTCCTTTAAGCAAAAGAATGTGTTACTTATGTATATTTCAACATCAGTGGCTTACAAGATATATTACATTACTTACATTAGTTATACATTACTTACATTAGTTATACATTATTTATATTACATTAGTTATACTACATTGGTATAATTATTTTATTTTCATATACTTGCCAGATTGCCACAAATATTTCGAAAATTGTAATTCATATAATGACAGAGAGATGTTTTGGTATGGCGTTCGCCAGGGAGCATATACATTTATATGATCAATTATAAATCTAGTAAGCAGGTAACTGTGTGAACAGCCGCAATGCCATCTTTATATGAATAAATACCTTGACTACCGACGTGTATAAATTTTAACGTTTAAAAATTTCAATTAGTGAGCATTTCTTGTTCGTTTGCAATAGAAAATTGCAGTTTTACACCCTTTCGTATTTGTAGTTCCCGATGTTGTTGTTTTACTTTGGGTATATCTCTTCTGGAACTTTTTAGGTAGTTTTGGGTTGATGCAAAAGTTGATCCTGTTTTTGACGCTACATGGCATTGCGTCGTAAAACTGACGTGCTTTCTATGTCATACAAGTAAAGTTTTGTTTGTTGACATGTTTGACAGAAGGAGTTTGGGCGAGTAGTTGACAAAATATTATCTTATTTGATTGTGTTTTTAAAATGGTACATCATACGTTTTGATATCCGACAAGGAATGCTTCGCAGACCCGCAAGAAGATATTTGATGTGTATGGTGAGGATGACGTTGATGATTGTACAAACTGTAAATGGTGCAGAAAGTTTTGTGAAAATAATTTAATTTTACCAATGCATCACGTTTTGGGCGACCGATCGAAGGTCATAACAAAAAAATATTGGCCCTAATTGAAAGTGATCGGTACAGAACAACTCGAAAGATCCAAAAATTTCTTGGAATCAACCAAGACGCTTACGTCAACTTAGAATAGTTAGTAAGGCCAATATATAGATGACGTATGAGTTAATAGAGAAAACATTAATAACACGTAACACATCGGTCAATAAGCTGTCGATTGTGCCATCCTTCAAACGTCATTTGTCAACATTTCACGACAATATGTTTAAAAGTTTATGAGTTGTGCTTTAAGTGACGTTATTTTTAATATTTTCAAAACAGTAGAAAAAAATAATTTCGTGTGTTGATTAAGCATTGCTTTTTGGTAAAGGAAAATATCGTTGAAGCAAACATTGAATTACCCGGACTTTGTCCCAAGAAAATCGATCATAATTGATTGGTATGTTGAATTCAAACGTGGCCGTACAAGAACAAAGGATGCTGAACGCTCTAGTCGTCCAAATGGGATGGTTACACCAGACAACATCAGAAAAATTCACAAAATTATTTTCCAAAACCGTAAAGTAAAGCTGCAGGAAATAGCTGATATCATGAACATATATGACATTCATGAAGGTTCATGATATCATGCTGATATCATGAACATTTGGGAATTTGGGAATTTAAGGCTTTTTCAGGATTTTTTCACGCGACATGTGACAATAGATGAAACATGGATTCATTATTATAATCAGGAGTCAAATTGGTAGTCAGCTGAGTGGATAGCAGCTGGTGAAAGCCGTCCAAAACAACCAAAAACCCAATAATTGGCTGACAAGGTTATGGCCTCTATATTTTGGGATATGATATTGTTTATCGATTATCACGAGAAATTATTGCACCATTATTGGTGCGTTTGAAAGTCAAAACCGTAGAAAATGGCTCCAAATGAACAAAAAAATGCTGTTTTACCAAGACAATGCACTGTGTCATAAATCGTTGGCAACGATGACTAAATTGCATGAATTGCACTTCGAATTGCTTCCTCATCGACTGCATTCTTCAGATCTGGCCTTCAGCGTCTATTTCCTGATCTCAGACCTCAAAAAAATGCTCGCCGCAAAGAAATTTCGTTCCAGTGAAGAGGTAATTGCCGAAACTGAAGAATGTTTTGAAGGCAAAGAGAAATCACTCTATAAAAATGTGTAGAAATGTTATAAAAGCATAGGAATGATTGTATTGCTCTTCAAGGAGAATATATTGAAGGCAAAGAGAAATCACTGTGTAAAAATGTGTAGAAACGTTACGAAAGCGTAGGAATGGTTATATTGCTCTTCAAGGAGAATATATTGATGAATAAAGTCGAAATTAGCAAAAAAAGTGTTTTATTGATCAGACCGCAGCCTTATTGATCCATTTATTTGGCCACTCTATACAAACTTTTACAGCTTGTTTATGATGTTTTGGTCCATCCACGATACTCTCTAAACCTTGCGCTGTCCGACCGTCATTTATTTGGATCGCTTGAAAGTTTAGATGGTAAATCATCAGCGCTTTAGTCAGTTAGTGGCGTAGAATTACTATTATAGTAGGTGGCTGCTACCGGCTAGCCGAGTTTGGTTTGCATGGCGGTGGCCCTTCGTGCGATCTATATTGCGAACGTTCGCCGTAGATGGTACGAGGCGTATGTAATTACCTCCGTATTTCGGAAAGACCCATTTATGTGGCCTTTGGCTGCACCAATTCCTTCAGCTTTCCTGCATTCAAGTCGAAAGCGACCTGTCTTAGGGAATTTTTGTGTACATAATGGTTGCGGCTGAATATGGTTGAAAATAAATATGGTTGAAATGTCTTTTCTATAAAATATTTTCCTCTGCGGGTTTAATATGCTTCCCATGTCTCCACACGGGTGCATTTTCTTATTCAATTTAGATAACACCAGCGAAACGGTAAGACAGTTCAGGATTTTTTTTATCGAAATTGGGCGTAGAATATGAATACCGGGGATTTTTCGCTGTTCTGAAAACACAATATTTTCTACAAGCCCATTCAACATATAACATTTTCATTTCCTTACAATAAATGTAATTTCTTAAAAAAGACACAGGGAAACAATTTATAGCTAGCTGGATATAAAACATAGCCTTCATTTATATTCAAATTAATTATACCATTTAAAAATCTAAACGAATACTATAAAATATATTAATATTTTGTTTTTTTTTGTTGGCAAACTCCGATAGTATAAGCCCAAAAATTTCGCTTTGCAAATTTGTTTAATAAAGTCTAAACTTGGATAAAAATCAATGGTCATAAAACATAAGGGTAATATAAAAATGCCGCTCTGTAAGACCGGTATTAGTGAGTGGTAAATCTGTACCTCAGGGAAGGCCGCGTTTTGTTTCCTGCGTTAAAGATAAAATCTTTTTGCGACAACTTTTATTACTTTTCTTCGTTTCCGATTTATTTCAAAGTAATTTAGCCAGAAAGTTAGGTGATGAAGAATTTTGAATAAAATTCTTACTTAAAAAGTGGTTTATTTCAATTAGACAGAATGTTGTTAAGGTTAGGTACCCTTCTCATGTCAATATTTGTTTAGTAGATAAAAAAATTGCATTTGTGGTTACGGTTTTGTTAAATTTATTTATACAGCTTCAAAAGATTTTTTTAAATAACAATAACTCAAAAGAAATAATACACAACTGTGATGGAAAGATCAGGCTTATGTAACGCATTTCAATATATAGGAGTGTAAAATTTGACATGTAAAAGCCTATTAGTTACATTAGTTCTAGGTTGAGTAAGGCCGAATGTCTTCTAAGTAGTCTGCTTTGGTCACTTGCCAGTCTGTAGGCTTTCCCAAAACCAAAGGTTATACACAAATTTACAGTTGATAGCTATTGGGATATATTGGGATTAATCAATACCTCAGTCACGATATAACGTCATAGATGAGTAAGCTCAAATATATACCTACTTTGAAAGATCAGTGTTTATTTATTAATATTTGACCACTAAATAGTTCTTATTTTAAAAAATTGCATCGAACCATCAAAATAATCTTTTCGTTAAAATACCTTTTATTGAACAATGAGGTGAAGAAAACATGAAAACAATAAACAGGTAAAGCAGAGAGAGATTATGAAACTACCATTACATCCTTAAAGAATTCTTGTTTAATGTATGTTATAGTTAAGGGTACTTGTTTTAAGACAACTTTTACAGCAAGATAACTATTTTTTCAGCATAAATAGTTTAAGTCATGCCCGTTGTGAAGTCCTTTTCATAGGCCGACGACTGGGCAACTTATATCGGGTAGTTCGGAGATGATCGAGGAGCGTCTCGGGTCCGCCTCCGAGCATTCGTTTATTAATTTTTGCGGGTCGCAATATTTGTTCTTTGTTCTACAAGCGATCTCCATACTTGTGGAATGTTGGGAGAGTCGTTTCGTATATTTAGCTCGCCCTTTCTTCTATTTCAAGGGCTTCTCTAATCATACGGGCCTTTTCAATGTTTGCTATTTCTTGTGGTTCTACAAATATTATGTTTGGAGGTACAGCGGAGAAACAGCGGAAGTAATCCGTTTATATACTAATATATATATTAGTTCGTCCGAACTGCAATTAAACTAAAACAACAACCAAATCAGATGCCTTGAAATGATTTATTTTATGTGAAATAAAATTCAATGGCATTAACGTTTTAAAACAATTTCAGATAATAGCCCTTCGTAGCTACTTCTGACAAAGCGCATTCTGTTAATTCAGTTTCCGAGTATTATTCCAAGCAATTGGAGTCTTATGTCTGCAATTGTTAGGTTGGCTTCGAAGGAGTGAATTATTTCTGCTTTATCAACATACACCAAAGATTTAACATCACCTCAAAGAAAATAATCTAAAGGCGTTAAATAACATCACCTAGATAGCCAAGTAACAGGTCCGCTTCTCGAAAAACATTCGCGGGGAACATGTTCCGTAAATATGCCGTAAATCCAGAAACCATGAATAGGGAATAGTAATTTGTACGGTATTGTAGAGGATATGTTCCAAGGTTATAAAATTAATATATATATATATATATATATATATATATATATATATATATATATATATATATATATATATATATATATCAACCCATATCAATCCACTGCAGGATAAAGGCCTCTTCAGCATGCTTCCAACTGTTGCGGTCCTGAACTCTCCTCTGGCATTCGGGTCCAATATACTTAATAATGTCAACAGTCCATCGTGTTTTCGGTCTTCTCTGTGAACGTTTGCGACCAAGCAGTATCCATTCCTGGACCGCCCTGATCTATCTTTCGTCCCATCGCCTCGCTATATGGCCTGCCCACTTCCATTTCAATTGCTTTATTCTTCCAATGATGTCACTCACTTTCGTTTGCTCTCTGATCCATCTGCAGGTCTTTCTATCCCGTCTAATAATTCCAAGCATTCATCTTTTCATTACCCTCTGTGCTACCCGAAGTTTTTGAACTGACTGTGATGTGAGTGTCCAGATCTCACTTCCGTATGTCATAACGGGCAGGACACACTGTTCAAAGATTTTTCTTTTCAGGCAAAGTGGTAGTTTGCTCTTAAACACTATGTTGAACCTGCCAAATGCCTGCCAGCCACATTTAACGCGTCGTTCCACCTCCCGGACGGTATCTCCTTCCATTGAATCCCTCTGTCCAAGATATATATATATATATATATATATATATATATATATATATATATATATATATATATATATATATGTATATAGAGATCCATAGCTTCCATATCCGTTCCTAAAATAGAAATTCTTTTGTACTCAGCAAATTTATTGAACATGACCTGATTCGTCTTCTGGTTTATTTACAAGCCAAATGGTTCCCCAGCCCTTTGCAGCTCTTGTACGTGTCTTTGAAGCTCCTCTGGGTTTTGTGAAAGAAGCACGATATCATCTGCGAATCTAAGATGATTTAAGTATGCACCATTAATCCTTATTTCATCCTGTTCCCAATCCAGATTACGGAACACTTCTTCCAGGCAGGCTGAGAAAAGAAGAGACGATATTGCGTCACCGTGCCGTATGCCGCGCTCTACATTTACTCCAACCTCAAGATCGTCAAGATGGACTGTCGCTGTAGCTTCGTCATATATCGATCCTAGTAGATTTACATAGGCTTTCTCTACACCTTCGAAACTTGAACAATATTTTCAGTTAATGTTTAAATTTATACGGATTATTAATCAATGCCGACAGTTAGACCAGGCCACAGTTTTTTCCAGCATGAGTTCAGTGTGTATGATTTCAGCTCTTGCAATAATTATTTTATGTTAACAATGTATTGCTATATCATGTGGTCATTTCATGTCATGTCATGTCATGTCAACATTTTTCCAGCATTGCATAACATTCATATCAGGATCACATTCTATGATATCCTCTATGATTTTAAAGATTTTTCTAATGTTATAGAGCTTAAAGGCCTGTATTATTCCTTAGTCCGTAGGTTGAAGTAAGGTCGTCGGGTTATGAGGCAAATATATCAACTTTATATTTGGCATAGCTTCAAACTCACGAGGGTGACCTACACCATAATTCAAAACTAGAACTGCCTTGAAATCTAAATTATTTTTCTTTAAATAAGTTTCAACTTTAGGAACAAAACTATCCCGGAAACAGTCACAGGAAACGACACACTTGTAACCCCACACTTAATAATAATATAATGTAATGCATAACATAACAATGTAATGTAAGTTGCTTCCTTGTTTAAATCCCAAAACACTGGTAGGTTGTCCTTGTTTTGATTTTTCGAAGCACTAGGATTTAGTCATCTGTAAAGCACAAGCAGATTAATTAAGCAACCTCCTGATGCATTAGAACAGAGCAACAACTTAACTCTATCTTTAGCTGCTTTAAAACCAGAGGCGGACTTTTCACTTTTGGATATAGAAGTTTTATTTGGCATTCTTTTTCAAAATAGGGCAGTTTCTTCTGCATTAAATAGTTAATTAGATTTGTATCTATCACCAGCAGTTAAGTTGGAAATTTCTTCTGAATATGTTGCTGCTGCTAAAGTGTGTGCAGATGCAGCTTATCCTACAATTTTGATGATTTGTAGGAATTGTCGCACCTGGAACTTGAACTAAACTGTACCAATACTCCGATGCTTATAATCCCCAATCCGTATGTTCATCACCAAGTTCTTTAAATGTGTGTAAGGATGCTTAACTTTCTCAGGGATTATAGCATCACTTAGAGGCACTCTCTGTTGGCTGTAGTCTTCAATCCGTAATATTAATACAAACCATTTTTTCAATTGCTGTTGAAGAATTGCAGTTGTAGAATTTCTTATTTTGTCTTCTGATTTCTTGATGGATTATAGAGTGGATTCATTGACATTAAAAAAAACGTTATATGCATGTAAACGACTCGCCAAGACATAAACGGTCAAGCATTTTTAGTTTTAGTTTAAGCGGCAACACGACTTTTTTTTGTGTAGGAGCTAATTTTCGTGTGATACCTTAACCATACAGTTTCATAGACGTTTTAGTTTCGATATAAACCGAAACTGTTGCAAATTTATTTGAAACTGAAAAATTTGGTGAATATCTAGCCGTCTTTCCCAATGAAAACATTAAAATTGTGTGTAACCTGTTTGCAAATGTAAATTACTTAAAATTAAAAAATGGACTCGCGGTAATGTACGCACGGGATGATTTTATGAAACATAGTTGGTCTGTGCCGCTGTTACAAATGTTTATCTGTGGAATTGCTGAGTGTTTTGTGTACCGTCCCTAGGTCGACTGTAGAAAGCCAAAGATGTTTCTCTATCCTCAAACGAATCAAAACATTTCTAAGAAACATTATAGGGCAGGAAAGGCTGTGCGCGTTAGCAATGCTATCTATTGAAAATAAACTTGCGAAGTAATTTTCAAATTTTAATGATCAAGTCATCGACCACTTTACTGCTCAGAAGTTTAGGAGATTGAACTTTACACTCGCATATTTACACAGCAAAGTATGTCTATGATACTAAGAAATGTAAAATTTTTGAAATAAAAAATTTGATTATGCGTGCCCGACCTGTTTTTCCCCATGAACCGCCGCATCATCTTAGTTTGTTTATTTAAAATGAATTTCCATGAAGTATCGGCTACTTCAGTTAAATATATTATAGAAGAAATTAAAGTAAACGTGAAGCTATCTGTCAGTTTAAATAGTTTATTGTAATCCAAAATAATAATGCACCAGTAAATAAAAATGCTCGAATATATCTTGTAGGATTAATCGAATCCACAGTTGACCAAAGTCGATATTCCGAAAGCAATATGAGAATTTTAGGATGCCGCAACGTAATACCCATGTCAGTAAGTGGTAAATCCACACCTCAGGAAACGGTATACTTTGTTTCCCAAATTTAATTAAAGATAAAATATTTTTGACGACTTCTCTACCATCCCTTTTGTGGTTCATTTTCAGGTTAAGTATTAAAAAAAAGAGATGAGAATTTAATTAAAAAATATATAACAGTTTAGGATATTATATTTGGTTACATTTCAATGAAATTGAAAAGGAATGTATACTGTATAATGTCTGATACATCTATGTTTGTTTAGCAGATAAATATTAAATTTGTGGTATTATTATTGTTATTATTTATAGTATTGCTACATTTTTGTTTTGATTTATTTTTAAGTTTTGCTCAGTATAACAGAGATAACTTTAACATTATTTATTACATTCTTATAACCCAATTTTCGATTACTCTTTCACACATATCGCATGGTAGATTGCCAATGGCGGCCTGAACGTTTCATTTAAAATCAGGAATTGTTCGGAGTTTATTTCTGCAAACCAGAGATTCAACACAACCCCACAAAAATAAGAGCGTGGGATAGCATGGTCTTTCTGGCCAGTTTACATTGCCATTTCGTGAAATAACGTGTCCTGGAAACGTTTCTTTAAATTAATCAGTTGTCTGGCAAGATGTATGACAAGTCACACTATATAGTTTATCTCCATATTTATCAGTTCAGTCCAAAGATATTCTGTTATCATATTCCCATAGCGTTCATCATTAACATTAATTCGATTGCCATCATCGCCTTCAAAAAAATAAGGTCCTATTACTACTGCAATTCAAAAATCGAACCAAACAGTGTATTCCTGAGAATGAAAATGTAACTCCTGAATCATGTGAGGATTTTCATCGACTCAAATTCTGCAGTTGTTTGTTCAAAAACCCATTAAGTCAAAAGTGCCTTTCGTCAGGAAAGATTATGTTTCACCAAAATTGAGTCTCCAGATTGCATTCTCCCAGGCAAAGCTGAGGAGGATTTGAACGATATTATTTTAAGAACATTATGCCAATATTTGTTATTCAGGGGCGAGATATAAATTAGCGAATTATCATTTTCAGTTAATACTGTGCCTCATTTTAAAGTTCTGACACTCGTATTAGACAACGTTTTGTTAGGGATGCAGAATATGTAGTAGTGTTTAGTAACGAATCGGATTTTTTTTTAGTTTACGATTATCGTGTATTGGTTAGAAGATAGTTAGAGAACCTTGGTATGACGAGATATTACCTACGTTCCTTGATTATTTTTGGTGGTTAGTCGAGGTAACCTTGCCCACCTAGTGGTATATCGCCATACCCTAGTATGCTCCATAACCCCAATTTTCTGCTGGAAAATGAGCATTTTCATAAAGCAAGTATAATGTTTGATTTTTTAGAAGACTTTGGAGACTTAATTTTATCTTGGAACCACCAAAGTCTTTATCATTTAATAATTCATCAGGTGAGTTCTAAATTTGCTCAAATATTCAAGCCCTGAAAGCTCTAAGATGTGAGGTAAAAAATAAACTAGAACAAAATACAACACGACTGAGCCACTAAGTTTATAACGAGTCGATGGGAATTAACGAATTATTAGTTACTGCTTCCTAACTGCTCTGGTTGAATTACTTACCTTCAGGTAAGATAATATTTAAGAAGGTATTCTAATCCTACAAAGGTCGATGGGAAATGTGTTAAGCGGTAGCGCCATCTCAAGTGTGTTCGAGGCATCAATTTAAAATTTTTATCGCGTGCCGACTTACAGTTTGGGGTTCATACCCTCACCATTGTTACTTTTTTTTTTTAAATAGTATTAAAATTATTCTGTTATTAATTTCTGATAACTATTAAGTTGCAACATATTTTTTCAGTCTCTAGTGTTAAATAATTAGTAAAATTTAAAAAATGAACATCATACATATTTGTTTTTCAATTGAAAAAGCTTGCAATAGTTCTAATTATAAAATTTATTCAGAGAATATAAAAAATACAATGACATTAAAGAATTAATATACTTGTATATATTCATTTCCGAGCGGTTTTAGTTGAAGTTCGCATGTATGCACTTCGAGAGCTCTAAACGACGATATTCTGATTACCTCGTTGTGCTGTTATATCTTTAGCTAAGAATATCGTCGTTTACAGCTCCCAAAGTGCATACATGCGAACTTCAACTAAAACAGCGCGGAAATTAATATATTTGATTTGTTTTTTTGACAAGTATATTGATTCTTTAATGTTATTGTCTTTTTTATCGTTTCTGAACAAATTTTATAATTAGAGTTATTGCACGCTTTTTAAATTAAAAAACAAAGATGTATAGAGTACATTTTTTTATTTTACTAATTATTTGAATTATTTTACATTAGAGACTCAAAAAATAATTTGCAACTTAATAATTATCAGAAATTAAAAACACATAATTTTAATACTATTTAAAAGAACATATAACAATGGTGAGGATTTGAACCCCAACCTGTAAGTAGGCACCCCATAAAATGTTTAAATTCATGGCTCGGACACATCTGAGATGAAGCCACTACTTAACATATTTACCACCGTCCCTAGCAGGATCAGAATACATTCTAATATATTATCTTAACTTTAACTAAACAATAGTTGTTCGCATATAGCGGCATTTATATGTAGATTCCAGTGACCATAACTTTAACCGAAGACCAACGTTAAAATTATTCCTTGATCTTCAAAATTGCCCGATATCTATCCCGGAAAACCTGACAGCTCGAAAGGTTAGTGGCCTTTCCTGGTTCTGCAAATAATCATCAAAAGCTGTGTGATAATTTGGTTTTGTGATAAGTTGCTTGGGATATACTTCACGGCAATATAACCATGTTAACAAGCATAAGTTGAAACCATTACTTGTCTTTAGTACGTAATATCTGAATAACTATACTAGTTTTATTGAAATATAAAATCAAAAGACTTTTGCGGTTTCATATTTGTATCTAAAACATATAAATCGTGTATGTTTTGGACTTTATAGAGCTTGTGTTAATATCTAATATGAAAATGATATAAAATATAATTACAAATAAACCTACAATTACTTTCTGAATACATTCCAGTCTATTTACAATTTTAATGAATATCTACCCGATGAAGCCGAGGGGGATCTTAGAATGCGAATATATATATATATATATATATATATATATATATATATATATATATATATATATATATATATATATATTTATATCGGCTTCATCAGGTACCTGATGAAGCCGAGGTGGATCTTAGAACTTAGCCGTTATTTCTTCTTAATAAATAATTCTTCTTAATTAATAAAAAATACCGGATTATTACTTGCAGTCATTTATCATTGTGTCAAAGTTTCGGCACTTTTGGGCAATCCTCTGGTTTCGGTAATCCGCCAAAATATTATTTGGCATTCATAAGTCTTGTCTGCTTCGAGTTGGCTGGTATATATATATATATATATATATATATATATATATATATATATATATATATATATATATATATATATATATATATATATATTTATATCACCATTACCAAGAGAACAAGCAGGATTCAGAAGTGAATTCAGTACAATGGATCATATCCAGGTTGTCCAACAGGTTATAGAGAAGCATAATGAATACACCACGCCACTGTGCTTGGCTTTTATTGACTATTAAAAGGTATTTGATTCAATATCAAAGCAAGCCATAATGGATGCAGCTCTTATCCAAAGGATGACTGAGCCTATCTGTACCTACCGAGATCCATATATGATGAAGCTACAGTTCACATGGATGAATCTTAAAGTTAAAATCAATATATAACGGGATCTGGGGGAACGAGGATTGACAATGGCTCAATGATGATAAATATATCGTTGGTATACAGGAGGAAGCGGCCAAGCCCAGTATTAATAATTTTAAATTATTGGCATTTAAAGATTCGCGATCAAATTTAAAATCACTTATTTCTTGCAAATTCGGTTTAGCGTAACTATGGTGAATAATTGTCATTGTTTATCAACTGGCGAAAACAAAGTTATTAAAGTATTTTTATATCGGTCATATATTATTATTTTCATATTTTAAGGAAATTAAGTTCTGTTTATTTACTAATATTTATTCTTTTTTTTTAATTACAAATTCAGAATTACTATAAATTTTTAAACAGAGTATTCCACTAATGGTAATGAAAATTAGGTATAATAATGTTCCTGACATCATACTTCACTATCATTGCTTTCGTCTTATGCAGCTCGGAACACTTGTCTTTTACGAAGCTGTTACTTGGCAAGTTAAGTTCATGTACCAACCATGATACTCTCTGGGAATTACTCCAGTTTGGTAAAGTTTAATGAGGTCATCCTTTTTGTTTATGGATAATGATAACGGTTCTGATAGCATTTCTTTAAATCTGTCCGGAATATTTTTGTTTGTACTGTAAGGAGACAGTTGATGAGAAGCGATCGAGTCCTTACGTCAGACTCGAGCCCATTTAACGATGGCTGTTAGGCTAAAAACCGGTTCTGGGAAGTACTTGTCTTGGCGCGATGGTGGCGGCTGATTTGAAGCGATCAGATACGTGGAGTACGGATGGAAGGTTTCTGTTCTTCTGTCTGCCCCGCTACACTATCTTTTTTTCTGCTATATATATATATATATATATATATATATATATATATATATATATATATATATATATATATATATATATATATATATATATATATATATATACTTGGTGTGTCAATCTTTAGGACACGGGACATGAATGTTAATTACACAAAAGTGAAATATTCAAAAATCTTCCTGATATTTTAATATTGAAATGGCTCTCAATTACGATCAGAACATATATGCTTAAAAGATTAACTTGTGGTTGATATTGTTCCAAAAAATTACCTGATCCCCAATTTCCAACTTTTAATTAAATTGAATCCAAAATTGTTCAAAATCAATGTTCATAAAGCAAAATGGGAATTTAAGGACGACGCTCAGTAATGCCGATGTAAATCCTCACTTCAGGGTGGCGGCGATTCGTCCCCAGAATTTAATTAAAGATAATTTCTTTCGTCGGTTTTTTCTTCTTTTTTTTCTAGGATTTATTCCAAGGCAAGTAACGGAAAAAAATTAGATATGGAAAGGTGAGAACTAAATAATTAATTTAATTTATTATTTCAATTTTATTGTTTTAATTAATTTTTTACGATAATTGTTAATTGAGTAGAAAAAGAAAAGATTCTTTGTTTTATTGTTTACTTAGATTATAAAACATGCATTCTTAACAATGCATGTGTTCTGATTTATATAGGTCCTTTGTAAATCTACCAGCACTATTGATATTTTTAAATGTTCTACTAATAACTGATACAAAGACTAATAAATAAAGTTCAAACTACTTGAATGAAATTCTACCTTTAACTCTGCTACGATTTTTACCCAAGAACTTCCTCAGAAATCCTTTTCAAAAGACGGAGATCATTCTAAAACTTATATAGAAACGGTACAGGCCTGATATAGAAAGGGTACAAGTGTAACCCAATCATTATAATATTTGTCGAGTATGATTTGTTAGATGGGGTGCTACGAAGCTTCAAAAATATGCGTCTAGTCGCTTGTTTCTTGGAATAAAATCAATCATTTTATCTCAAAAATGGATAGAATTAAAATTCCAGCTTTCTAGGTTTAACTCCTACCGACAGAAAAAAAAATCCAGGCCTATTTTAAAGGTTTCTTTCCCTCCGTTTTCAGCGGTAACAAAATTAGTTGTTGAATTTGAAGGTAGTTGTATAACAATGGCGGCTCGTGGGTTTTTAAAGTGGGAAGGCGTAGAAGAAAATAGAGCTGCAGAAGATTTTTTTACTTTCCCCTTCCTCCCTTTTACTTTTTGTGCTATCGAAACCCTATACAGGAGGTGAACCAGGAAAATAAGTTAAAGGAAAGACACTGAACCGAAATAAAATATTGTGTTTTGATCTGAAAAATTGTTAACTGTGATAAATTCTGGAGGGGCGATGCTTCAACGCCCTACCTCACGAGCCACCTTGTTGTATAGTCGTTGAAGATAAAAGCTGAGGAGGCTCAAAAATAAACACGACCGACAGAATCGTTAAAAAAATACACAACTGCATTAAATGATCGCCGGCTGATGGTAGGATACACGAACGTGTTGACATTATGAACAGTCCACCAAAGACGCATTTGAATGCCACCTAATCCTTGCAGGAATGTCTAGATTAATTTAAAACTGATTCTGGTGAGTTGTCTTATGCATTTTAACAGCAGATAAAACGTGAGGTTTCCATTATATGAAACAGAAATTAGGCAGTAGTCCAAACAGTTCAAAGGAGCGGTCAAAAATAGCAAAAAGGGTTTCATCTTGGAAATGTTCGTAAAGCGCCTGGTAAATGGCAGAACTATCCGAATGGATATAACGCCACCCCTCTTAATTAATTGAACTATGTAATCCCAGTTAAACATCCACATCTGGGTAAAAAAACAGGTGGTATTTCACACTATAATATGCACATGTCTCTGGTGGTCGCTACAAAGTTTTATGACTTACGCTTCGAAGTGTATATACCATATTCGCAAGATTTGGCTTTCAATGGTTACTTTTTATCCCCAAATCGGAAGAAATTGTCCACTGGACGAATATTTATTTCGAATTTAAGAGGACATAGTTGAAGCAATATCTAATTTTGCGGAGATAAGTCGCATTATACTGGGTATATTAAATGATGGAACGTCCTTGGCTTAAATATATTAGTAGGTGTTTCGGTTAATAATGTGGATTTTGCGAAGAGATGGCGTTACTAATACATTTGTTGGTATAGTCTAAGACGTCTATGGCGTTTTGGAGGGTAAACATACGCCATCAAAAACCAGTTTGTTATTAACTGTCATTGTTTAAACACAACAAGAACATAGCTTTGAATATGTCGAATATATTTCAGAAAATAACGTTTTGTGGGGAAGTTTAATAACCTTCTTTCATTTGAAGAAAATGGCTTCAGATTGTTGATTGAAGCTTATGGTGAACAGGTTCTAGTCCAAAAAACTTCTAAACGATAGTTTAAATGCTTTAAGAGTGTTGATTTCGATATAAAATCAAGGAGCGTCGAGGACAACCGAAAAACTTTGAAGATGCAGATTTGGAAGCATTTAATGAAGACTCAACTTATACGTTGAAACAATTAACAGAAGTAATGAATGTTGCCATATGAAAGAGACATTGAAAGGTGAAAAACCACTTGTAAAATTTTGCTTGCCAGACAGAAAGGAATTTTTTTTTTTGCATCGAGTTGTGACAGGTGATGAAAAGTGGATCTATATTAATAACCCAAAGTGCAAAAAATCATGGCCAAACAAGCCTTCAACATCACAACCAGTGCGCAATATACATGGAAAGGCTTTGCTGTTTATTTGGAAGGATAGTAGGGGAGCTGTGTATTACGAACTGCTGGAAAGTGGTGAAACAATTACTGGCCATCGATTTCGACAACAATTAATGAAATTAAATCGAGCATTCAAGGAAAAACATCCAGAGTACGGCCAGAGTACGGACACGATAAAGTCATTTTTTGACATAACAATGGAATGGATTCGGTCCCATGCTGCAAAATGTGTAATACAACTATTTGGAAAACGTTAAAAGGGTTGTCCTACCTCTTCCGCTGTATTCACCCTACTTAGCCCCTTTAAACTACCACATATTTTGATCGATGTAGCACGGACTTTCAGAATAACAGTTACATTCTTACAAAAAAAGTCAAAATTTGGCTTGATGAATGGCCGGCTTTAACAAACTGAAAGTTTTGGGGCGGCATTCTTTATGAGAAACATGGGAAAAAGTAGTAACTAACGATGGCCAATACTGTTATTATTAATGTAATTTATTTTGTTATTGCTCAAATTTTGCGAATAAGTCGACATTATTAATCGAAGCACCTAAATAAAATTTAAAAAGAACTACGTTGAAAACAACTCAGGTCTTTTGGCTTTGCCAAGACGAGAATTTTTCGAACGAATATTTTGTATTTTGGGTTTCCTTGTATCCACAATATATAATGAGTGGTGCTAAAAGAATGCATATTTTTTAAATAAATCAACTCAATCCAAGGATATTAACAACAAAACAATTTGTAATATATGAAGTTTTGACAATTATACATTGATTATTTAATTACAGAAAATTAAATTCGAAAAATGACATAACTCTTGATAAAAACACGATGTATACTAACAAAGATGTATACTAAATGATCTGAAAGTTGCCATTCCTGCTGAGGGGAAATTACAACTTTGCAGATTAAATAAGTAAAGTGTTTGGGTTAGAGGCGCATCAGCAACTAGGCTATTTAGCGACTGGACCTACAGCTTAACGTGGGTTCCGAACCACGGTCATCAGCTTCCGACAAACCCAGGCCAGCACCCCCCTCGGGCTATAAACCCTTGGTTATGTGCCTACCCATAAGTCTATCAGGAAACCTACCGACTGGCGAGTGACCAACGCAGAACACTTCTCAGAAGGCATCCGGCCTTACCCAGCCTTTAACTGGCGTGACTGAGGGGTAATTCGTAGTCGGATTTTACACTCTTGCCTAGAAACAATCACAAACATTTAGGAAAGATAAACGGACAGAAGAAAGAAAAATAACCATCCGAGCGCTGGAATCGAACCAGCTACCGCTCCATCGCGGATTCGGCAAAGCAGACGCTCATACCACCGCACCAACGCGACCGGCAACTTTTTGCAGATTAACACATACCACATGTTGGTAAGTTAGATATACAATATTTGAAAAGAGGCTCGGAATATATGTACAGCAAAAATAATGTAGTTTTTCCGATATAATCTTCAATAATCAAATGATTCATGTATATCCATCAAAATTGCATTTATAATAACTTATTTTGGTAATCAAAGTTTGATAAATTCCGTTTTAAGTTCTACTTGAAAGTTACACTTTTCAAATATTTAGTTAATAAGTTAAAGTTTCAAAAATATGCGTTAAGTTACAACAAATGTGAAACAACTAAGGGTTTCCGCGAAAAAAAAATTGAAATTATTCAATTATCAGCAAAAAAGCTAATATAAGTATTATCATTTTAAGTAAATACGCATAACAGCCAAATATGGCAAATATATAATGTCACCTGAATTTAAAAAAAGGGATATCTTTTCCCGTGCTCTACGTAAAAATTCCCAATCCATGAGCTATCAAATACCAACAAACATCTCCAGATACCGGTTTCTATTTAGCCAGCATGAGTCGGGCTCAAGTTAAACGTTTGGAAACAACTAAAGAATTGACCAGGATCTTGACCATCTATATCGGCCAAACCGGATATAAGTAGTACCACTGTGTAAAACCGTTGGAACCCAAACCCAGGCCCTATGTGTAGGTATCAGGTATGTGAAAAGTATGGTAGACTTACGAAAAATATTAAAAATTTTGAGGAAGGACTGAGAATTTTTACGTGAAGCATGGGAAAACATTTTCCTTGTTTTCGAATATTTTTAATATTCTCCACAAGCCCACCGTGTATTTTTCAGTCATCTAAATTGACTAATTGAGATGATGACTAATTGATATGACAAAAGTTATTTTAGTGTATAGCACTACGTGGATTTTAGTTTTATTTAAAACCAAAAGTGTATCCTGTAAGCAAATATCATCATATGTTTCTTAATTATTTCTGCAGCATCATATTTTTGCTGCTACCGATTTGATTAGAAATATGTCAGGACTTCAATGTGTTGGGGAAAACTGGTTAAAAAAGTAGCTGGCTTAAAAACTCAAATGGTGGAGATTTTGAACATTTAATTGTACTATCGTAAAACAATTAATCATGTATTTCTTAATGTGATGTGAATCGTTTCAAATCTGTTATGGTGTGAAAAAAATGCTGCGAAAATTTTACTGAAGTTGTGACCTGCTTTCCACGGAAATGGTTGCATTTTGGATACATGTTTTAAGCAAGCTGTTTGTTCAAAATGATGTAAAGTATCGTTGGTGAAAGTAATGAAAGTTATTTTCCTTGCACTGTGTATAACCAAAAAGATCCAACATGGAATTCCCCTTCAGCCGTGCCAGTAACCAGGCTGGGTAAAGTAGGATACAATCTTCGAGATCTTTGATTACTCTTGACATTCCATAGGTTTTTTGAGAAAGTAAAGGTTTGGACAACCAAGGATTGCCCAAACAATACAAAACAAGGATTGCCCAGTTATGAACACTGCTGACCGAGGTAAATTAGATCGTAATGTTCATTGTTTGGAACCCATATTAAACTGCAGATCAAATTGTGAAATAATTCTAGTGTTTGAGTCCTTTCCAATACAACACCACTTGTATTTGTTTCAAATATATTTTGAAATATATGTTCTATAATTTCAAAATTAAGCACTATTTACTTCCAATTATATTTCACTATGCGACGAAAAAGTCCATGATGCATTAAGCATAGTTCCAAAATAATTTTTCAGGTTAAAACTTAAATTTCCATCCACAAAAATTGCTTATAAAACATCAAAGTATATTCGAAGTTTTCCGTCCAAGTTTTAATTAAATTGAATCCAAAATATAACATCAATGTTCATAAAAGAATGCGTGAATTTATGTATTCCGCTTAATGGTACAGACATCAGTGAGCGGTAAATCCTTAGCTCGGTATTACTGCGTTTTGTTTCTTAAATTTAATTAAAGGTGCCGTCTTATTTTTCTAATGTTTTTCTTTCCTGTCTTTTTGCGGTTGTTTATTGACCATAACGAAAATATTGGGTATTAAAACAACACGAAGTATTAGATATTTAAAATATTTTTGCAATTATTTTAGTTTAGTTCTAATTTATTATTTGTAAAGTAATTTTTTATATAATTGTAAATGGATAGTTAAAGAACTAGGCACTGAAGGCAATTTTAGTTATTTGTCACTATCATTAAGGCTATATATTTGGTTATGAAATTGTATTGAATGTATTGTGTATTAATTGTATATTGTTCATGTTTTGATAGATGTTTAATTACAAGCATGTCACCTTTTTGTCGTGATGGATAGAGTTGAAATTCATCATTAAGTACTTTTTTCTGAAAGAGTTATAAACAAAAGGCTTGTTAATGAGACAAATTGTGGTGATTCAAATGCAGTGAATTGTAGTGACTTCAAATATAGTCGTCTAAGTTTTAGAAATGCACTCCATGGTGGATCCTAACTATCATAGGCTGCATTCACCTTTTCACTTTTTGTGTTACTTTGAACAAATAAAATTAAAAAAGATAATAACTTTTTCATCGAGTCATATATATATATATATATATATATATATATATATATATATATATATATAGATATATGTTATATAGATATATGTCCATGAAATTATTAAGCATGCAGCTCAATGAGATGACTCTTTGTGAATAGTAAATGCTTGCATTCAAAGTGATATAATGAGTGAGTTTCCAAAATGCAATTAAAGTTTAAATGTATCTTGGCTTTTCTGTCCTATTCTGTTTTAGACCACTGCGAGATACAATAGTCGAAATATTAAATATTAAGAGAGGATAAAAAAAGGCTTGATCTACTACAGAACAAAAAAAAATTGCTATATGAAAAATATATTTTCTTCAAATGAATTTTGCATTTTTTGTGTACCCTATGACACTATTATATAGTAACAAAAAAAAAGAGATTCCACTTACATTTGGTATAAAAAAAGAGTAGGTTTACCACTGCTATTTTACCACTATTATTTTAACACTCTGTGACGTTGCTAGTCCTGAAATAAATTAAATGATCTATGTTTTCTTGTAGTAATGAATCACAGTCATATTATACACATATTTCAATTGGTTTAAAGTTGCTGTCGACCGAGGCAATCGTTCACTGTTTTGACTCATATTCTATCGATGATAAATCTGAAGATTTCGCTGGTCAGTCGAGTGTGGCAATCATATATTCTCATAAAAACTGCATTGTTTGAAATATTGTATGCAGTATGGTGTTATTTGGGGATAGCTGAGATTTGGGCGAATTTTTATATAGATTTCTATATACGTGCTATGTCATCATTATCATTTCATGGCCCATCCACTGCAGATAAAGACCTCTTCAGCATGATTTCACCTCACGCAGTCCAAAGCTTTCCTCTGTGTGTGTGTGTATATATATTTCTGATGATTACTAGGGGTCCCTTTAAGCAAATAACCTTCCATAATACGACTCCTGAAGTAATAGCTGCATGCCATGTAAAAGTTTGCCTCTCACCTAGAAAACGTCTGACAATATCATACATCATATATATCTAAACAAAATTTAGACTTATTACGAAATAATATAAAGTTTTGTTCGTCCCTTTCAATGCGACTCTAAACCATTTTTAACTATGGATCTTATAGTCCAAAAAGTCCTATATGGATCATAAGCATACACCACCTTTCACAAGAAAATGTCCTTCAGCAGTTATCTACCAACCCGTAGTTAATCCAACCCCTAGTCCCCCCAGTCGGTTCATACACCAAGACATGTAAAATGTCGTAATTTTGGGTCCTACCAAAATGACCAGAACTTGGTATTGGTACACAACTCTGATCCTCAAATTATTCATTTTTGAAATAATTTTCAAAAAAAATCTGCTTATTTCATGTTCAACATTCAATACCATCACCTGGCAATTGAGTAATCTTTTCAGAATCATAAAACTACTTCTTAGCTTATCCATATTCTAAAATATTTTAAACCGGTTTTTTCGATATATCGATACTGCAGCAATCTTATGCCGAAACATAATGGTAAACAAACCAAAAATATAATAGTTATTGTGTTATGTTACACAGTAAGAAACTTTTCAGCTTGATTCAAATATGTATGTTCATTTAGGGCGTTAATATTCTCCAGTACATTAATTAATACATGAAGAATGTCGACTTTTTTCCAAAATGCTTCATTACACTGCTATGATCAAAAAGTAAAGTGACTTTTGTTTTAAAAATTTGCAAGCTTTATATATCGATAAAGCCATTATTTTTTAAGTTGATATAACTCTTCTTGACCTCTGACAAAATCATTCGCTTACTACGTTAGAATCTTTAGCGTCTTTTATAATTGTTAAAAAAATTAAAAGGCAAATGTTTAAAATAGATTTGCTTTAAATTTTGTCTAAAAAAAAATTTTTTAGATTAAAAATTGATGAAAAAATGTTACCGTGATGAAGCTACGCTAAAAAAATGTTTACAAGTGGTACAAGGACATTAATGAGGGTTGAGAAGCAGTTGATGACGAACCTCATTCAGTAAGATCTTCCACGTCAACTAACGAAGAAAACATCACCAAAAGCAAGGATCTTGTAGTGTAGTAGTCGCCTATTAAGTATTAATGTCCATTTAAAAAAAAACGGCCCAGATTAGTAGAAAAATTATTTGAATTTTTGCATCACAATAACACATCATCGCGCACTGCAATAATTATTCGTCGATTTTTCGCTAAAAATCAAAAAATACCATTCCACAAGTACCATATTCACCAAATATAGCACCACGGGACTTTTTACCGTTACATTAATTTGAGAAATAACTTCATAGACGTCGTCCCATAAATGCCGTTAAGACAGTTCATTTTCCGCTTTAAAGGAAATATCAGAAGTCGCTAATAAAAACATTTTGGAAGACTGAAAAAATGCGTGACTGAAATATTGCATTGCAGTGAGTGGGGATTACTTTGAATCAGGAAAATAAATTTTGATGAATATATAAATAACTTTATGTTTTATTGAAAAATGTATCTCTTTGTTTATTATAGCATATTACATACAATTCAATATCCATTATTTAATAAAGAATTTATAATCAACTTCCATAAATATTTACGATAGTAAGCAAAAATAACAAAATAAGAGTATATTCAGAAATATTTCTACAATGTTTGGAAACTAATGGTTTTCAAATATAGTAATATGTTAAATTGCGACTAGTATCTTTCCTATATCGATCAATTTGTCAAATTAAAAACTTCATTTCCAACATAAAAATATTACACGGTAGACGATGGCGAATCGTTCGCAGAGCGAATAGGATTAATATAGTTAAATAGTCCATATTTCAAATATTGCAGCAGAAACGAACTTTCTGCATATTTACATTACGTCAGTTCGTTCAGGAATCTCGAGCTACAAACAAATTACTCCTTATCAACAGTACTTCGAATAGTGTTTAAATATGGAATTAGATTTACTTTTTACTATATTATCATGAATTATTTATGTAAGGAATTAATTTTTAATCCTTAGGTATGAATATAATCGGATCATCCCCTTTGGATTATATCGTATCACCTCTATTTAAAAGTATATTTTATCTTTTTACTAGAAATATAGTTATGATTTGTTAGCAGATACTTCCTCTAAATACTGATAAGAAAAACACCAACCTAGGGTCATGGTCGTCAGAAGAAATGACAGGGTTTGTTCTTTCGATATAGGTGTACATAGAGCTGACATAATTTAAATTATTTCTTGGATCGGTTTCTTTGAGTTAAGTCTCAAGAGATACGTTAATATACTAGGTGATATATTTATCGACTAGATCTACAGCTTAATGTGTACTTTGAATCATTAGCTAGTGCTAAGTCAACATCCCCTCAGGTTATTGACCCTTTATTTTTGCTTAATATTTAAGTCTCACAAAAAGCTTCTCGATTGGCAGTCAATGTAGAATACCTCTCAAAGCCACCCGGCCTCTACTACCCTCAAATTAGTACAACTACGGAGAAATTCCTTGTCGAATTTTACACTTTTGCTTATTGAAATGCAAATCTGATCTCTCTTTAGAGGGTTATTCGTCCAAATACTAACTACAACAAGTGAGGGCGTTGTATTGCGACCTTCGGGTTGCCTATTGAACCTTAAACCAGTTTTCTGGAACGAGTCTTGTAAGAAAGAAGTCATATGCATTATACGTTATCAGTTATAATTGTTAGCACTGGGAATTATACGTTATGACAGGGTAAAAAATGACTAACAAAGAATCAGAAAAACGTTGGCTGAATGGTTAATATTTTTAATAATAATGAGAATCGCAAGAGAAAGAATGAAAAAAAGGCAATTCTTCTTCTCCTCACTTTATAATATTGATAAGTATATCTGTGTTAACCGTCCCCTATTTTAACCTTCTTATACCTCTTCGAACAAAGATATCCAACATTCTCTACAGTGTTTCGGTGGTTTGTCCTGAGTAATTTTTCAGAAGCGATTATTCAATTTTGCGTTCACACATCTTCCTACGTCTTATATTCATCTTTGTTGTTGAATGTCCTTCCATTTAATTCTTCCGTATAATGATTTTTCATAAATGTTTCTTATTATTTTCATTTCAACGTGTGAAACGTGTCAAAGTTCAAAGTGTCTGGTCTTGTTTTAATCGCGTATGCTATGATTGGTCTAATTATTCATTTATATATTCTTATTTCACTGTGTATGATGAGATATTTGCTCCCCCGTGCGATGTCTCGCAAGCTTTTTCAAATTGGATATGCTTTCATCCTTTGTTCTCTGATTTCATAATGTAGATTTTCAAAACTTGTTATTTCAGCTTCCATATATTAAAAGTGATTTGCTTGCTGTATAATCTTCTAGTCGATCTCTAATTTGCATGTTTTTGGCTCTTGGCAGAAGGCAGATAACCGATATATTAAATGTTCTTCATTTTTATTCATCAAGTTTACTAAAGATATACTGACACGGGGGTTGTTATGAGTAAAAATGTTGAGTCATTTTAAGAACATTTAAACTGTATCTCAAACTTTTCAATGGCTACTGCACAAAAGAAGGAACAATTTTAATATTCCATGGTAATTTTTAGCATATATGCATGTATCAGTTTTAAGCATATGTAATTCTTTATACATTGGGCCTTTCGATTACCCCATATAAAACACACGCTCTCTTGTAACTCGTTCATGTTTTGTTATAATTACACTATTACACCAATAACACTCAAAAAAAGCCGGTGTACACAGTGGCTTATTTAAACAATCCTGGTACTTGGCAGTTACAGTTCGAATTGGTAAAAAAGCTCTGAATATATCTATTTCATCCCAGTATTTCATAACGATCAACGTGCCAGCAGTAATCTACTAGTACACATGAGTTTATTATCCCCAGTGATGAAATAGTACAAGAAAATTTACTTCGGAAAAAGTATCATATTACCCATAAATTTACTAATTTATTTTAACAATATGACCAACACAGTAACTGAACAGTAAGCTAGAACTCTCACAATACATATTTAGCATTTGATATTACTTGAAGATAAAGTAAGACATAGAAAGTAAGATATAGTAAGACAAAGAAAAGAACAAATAAAAGGTCAATCAAAGAACGAAAATATAGACTAGGCAAAAAAGAATGTACGGCCTGAATAAAGTAAAAAAAGCATATCCAAAAGTCTTATTTATTAAGGACCAAGAAGAACTACCAAAATTTCAAGTTTGAACTCCTCATAAAGCATTGTACTGAATGTAATATTTCAGAGGAGTTGGAGGAGAAGAAATATCTTGTAGAGGAATATATATGACGATATATTTAAAATTCATATTTTTTGTAGTAAAATGGACATTACAAACGTTGAATTAGCTTGTAAAGATGTTATTTTTTATCCCTAAATACAAATTGATCCGATTTGTCTCGGTCTTTTTTAATAAAAATTTAAAAAGCCTAATTGCCCGTTTACAACCTTTAATTAAATTTTATGTAAGCTGTCCAAAATCAGTGATCAAAAGGTAAATTGGGAATTTAAGAATGACGCTTAGTAATATCGATGTCGGTAAGTTAATTAAAGAAAAATCTCTTTAGCCGGCTTCTTTTCTTTACTTTTGCATCTTATTTTCATTTAAAATGGCAAAAAAATAGGTATTAAGATGAGATAAAAAAGTATAAAATTATTTTTTCTGTATATTTTTCATTTTGTTGTTGTTTTTTGAATTATGTAACTTCAACTCTTTAATTTATTTCTTAAAAAGCATTATCTGCAAAATCCCTAACACCTATTCTGAAGGCTGGAGGATAATTCTACCAAGAAAATTGGTAGGTTTAGGTAGGAATATTGACCTAAATAATTCGAGAGTTTTATTAAAATCTTAACTATACAATACATGCAATATGTATATATATATATATATATATATATATATATATATATATATATATATATATATATATATATATATATATATATATATACATATATATATATATATGAGCACTATTTAGTTACTTGATCGGGCGGAAGCGCCACCCATCCCTTCTTACATTGGAGGGGGCACATGTTTTGTCTATTGGTGGTTATACTCATCAGGGTACCGACATATGCTCTCTCGCCAAGAATAGGGAGTCAGTCCATCTCCACAATCAAACAACCGTTGGGTTCCACAATCTTATGTGGAACGCACAACAACTTGCCTCTCCGCCATAATGAGCACTAGTTAGTTGCAATATATATGTGGGTGTATAACGCCTGACTCGGTGGGGCTTCCGTCTATATATATATATATATATATATATATATATATATATATATATATATATATATATATATATATATATATATATATATATATATATATTATATGTTAGGGTGGTCGTTAAAAGTTAAATTTTTTCTGGTGGCCGCAAAAAACCTTCCTTTTGACGAAAAAATACGGAAGGAATTTTTTTAACAAAAATAACACATGCCTTAAGACGATCTAAGTTCATTTTTTGATAAAATCGTAGTTTTTTTGTAAGTATCTCTTCAACTATACAGTTTTGATAAAAGGGTATACGAACAAGTTTATGGGAAATTAAATTTCTCTACGAAAACGTCCTTTTCATTTTCTTCATAAAATTCATATTTATGGAGATATTCTCGATAATAAATTCATTAACTCCATATAGCCAACATTTTAAGACTTACATTTGTTTCCGACGCCCCAAAAAAAACCTTCCTTTTGATGAAAAAATACGGGGGATTTTTTTTTTAACAAAAATAACACTAATCTCAAGACGATCTAAGTTAATTTTTTGATAAAATGGTAGTTTTTTATAGGTATCTCTTAAAGTATATGGATTTGAGAAAAAGATGTAACAGCAAGTTTATAGGAAATTTAATTCTCTACAAAAAAGGCTTTTTCCATTTTCTTCATAAGATTCATATTTATGGAGATATACTCAATAATAAATCTTATATATTTCACAAAAAATAACGATTCTAGGTATTAAAATGTTGGCTATATGGAGTTAATGAATTAGGCCAAAATAAGTGTAATTTGTTAAGTTCACAGACTTTATAAATGCTATTCTACTCTCCACTTGCTATTCTACTCTACACTTTCACTCTGCTATTAGCAAGACAGAGACAAAAAATGTAGAAACAAATAATTATATGTGGAGACCACAGCGTTCACCCTGCTCAGCTATTAGTAAGACAGAGGCAGAAATATAAACATAAAAATTATCTGTGGAGTGTAAAATTTCTGTATTGGAGTAGCCGTTTTAGGACAATTAGCAAAAAAATACATAAACATAATCTGCAGTCAGCAGAAACTAAAAGAAGCTAAAGTAGAAATAGTAGGCTTTGGAAATTAAATCAAAATTGTGGCTAATCTGTGGAAGACCGAATGCTTTGTGAGATCTATACTCCGAACTACTCACTCTATATTCCGAAAGTAGTTGCTGATGATAGTGGTTCGGAGACCACAGTAAGTTGTTAATCTAGTAACTTAATAACATCAGATGCTGATGCGTCTAAAACTAAAATGCTCTGCATTATTGTGTCTTTTTAAATTATTTTACATACACCTGCATATATTTTTAAATTCTGTTACAGAAATCAATAATACTAAAAATATATAAAAAGAAATTGAAGTATTAGTTCTCCACTTAGGAAAGAATGCAAGAGGACATCAAAGAAGTCAGGTCAAGTCAGAAGTCATGACTTCATAAATCTTAATACTTTAAATTCTACATAGTTTTTTTTTGCTTTGTTCTTATTCTGTCAGCA
Organism: Cosmopolites sordidus; assembly: GCA_031761425.1. Classification (NCBI taxonomy): domain Eukaryota; kingdom Metazoa; phylum Arthropoda; class Insecta; order Coleoptera; family Curculionidae; genus Cosmopolites; species Cosmopolites sordidus. Next base: position 364,020 of record JARFXV010000914.1, read on the forward strand.
GCGTATGCTAATATGCATGTAATATGCATGTGTCTGCATATTACTAATATAATTATCAAGATTGATAATTATTAATGTAAAATAAACTTTTTTGTGATTTTTAAGAAGGTTTGAATTTCTTAAGTTTACAGAAGATTAACATGTTTAATTAATATAATAAGATCAGCATGTACCATCGCCAGTGCGTTAAGCCACAGTGATTTATTTATATCTTCATATTTACAGTTATTACTAAGTGTCGCTAAGTTTTTCTATGTAATGGTAAATAAAAAAAAAATAAATATAATTTTTTTTGTAAATGTATATTTAAAATATTTTGAGAATAAAACGTTCTTCAGTAAAAATTATATTTAACTATGCGGGAAAAACTTTATATTGTGGCTGAATTTCCTCCAGTTTTAATCAATCTATAAGATGATAAAGTCGATTATGGCGAGAAAAATTCTTGGAAAAAATAACAGAAAAAGTACTGAAATCTCCCTTTCCAACTTTTAATTAAATTGAGTTCAAGGTGGGCTAAAATCAATGTTCATAAACCAAAATGTAAATTTAAGTATACCGCTTAGGGATACCGATGTCAGTGAGTGTTAAAACCTTGTCTCAAAAAGGGCTACTTTTGTTTTCAGAATTTAATTAAAGATATAAAACGTTTTTGACGTCTTTGTAAAAAATAATAGATATTGTTGTTAAGTAAGGGTTCAAAAATAGGAATATGTTAATCACAATAGGTTTATTTTTAATTAGATAGAAATATAACGTTAAATTCTAGCTTCTTGGTTGAACCTTAAACTTCACTAAATATTGCAGAGTTAATATTTTTTGCTAAATAAAAGGAAAGGAAAAGCTAAAATCGGTGCATGCATCTTTATAACTATGAATATAACTGGAGAAACCTCACATAATTTGTAATGTAATATCACTCAATACTGTTTTTCAATTACAAGTACCTAAAGAAAAATTTCATAAGCATCAAACCAGGGTGGTACACGAAATACTGTAACAAACAATGTGACCTTTGATTGACAAAAAAAATCGATTTTTTATTGACATTCTTGCACAGAAATTGTCTATATATATATATATATATATATATATATATATATATATATATATATATATATATATATATATATATATATATATATATGAACACAATATTTTTATCCATCACATCTGTAATTTTTATTGCAAGGTCTGTTATTTTGAAGTGCCTTATGTACAACAGTACCGTTTTCATTACATAAGATAGCATTAGAATATACTAGCGGTTGATTAAATAAAACCCAGTATATTTTTTGTTACAACATTTAATTAAAATAATAACAAAAATCGCAGTTTAATCATAGAACACCAGACATTCGTAAGTTTGACTACTTTGGTAATAAAACCTCTCTAAGTTTGTTTGAATGTTTTTATATTTACTTTGATAAGAATAACATACTTATATATAAACAAAATTTAAAAAACTCTCATTAAACTTTCTTCATTCGGTACAAACAACACATATATCTGACCGGCGTTGTTACATTGCGTGTAACATGTGGTGGTCATACACCGAATATAGCTAGAACAAAAAGAACAAATCGTACGCATTTGTTTAACTTGAGCAGGCCTTTGTACTTGCATATTCAATTTTAATATTGTATAGATAAGTTGCCGAAGAGAGCGTTGTAAAGTTGGTAAATCTTTTCTTTTTTCCAGCCACAGAATTATCAGTGCATTTTAAATTTGTAGCATATACTCTTGGCTATTTACAGGCTTTCTATTTATCTTGTGGGTATTATGACAATAAACGATATGAGAATTTATTGAAGCCATATTTAATATGTCATAAATTACCAGTGGTCAGTAGCCATCGCTTTGTTTTGCGATCGCAGTTTATGTTAGAACATAGCTGGTCAAAAATGTCCACACCAGCTTTAGTTTCATTGCATGTGTGAATAATGTCAGGTTTGCCTGTAGTTTTGTTTGTGTAGGTGCATCATTCTAGACATCAACATGACAATTTTTTTTCTCTTTGACATGTACGAAACCAATGTTTTGTTTTGGTCAAAGCAAAACGTTGATGTACCGGGATTTCTCTTCTTTGTCTTTAACATTTCCTGATGAATTTTCCTTATATTTGTTCTTATATTTCCCAGTAAAGTAAGATTATAGGAACCTTTCATTAGTTCATTTGATAATTCTACAGAAGCAAACCAATTACACTGGGGAACAGCGATTTTGTTGACTTGGATCTGTGATTTATTTTTGACTAATTTTTCTTTTCTGAATTCAAAAATATTCACAGTTTTTCCCTATCACGTCAAGTTCTTAAGCTACAGCATACCCCTCATTTTACCTTAAAAGTGTACATACGAAAGGAAATAAGGTGAGATCTGACCAGAGAACAGATTAGAATATTTTATTCATACAGAGGTTAACATATTATAAAAAGTTAAATTGTATTTTTTTTTTTGGTTTAGATCTTGGTGGAATCGCTCGCCCGGTTAATCACTAACAGCACCAAGATTTTCTGGGAAGTTAGCAAGATGCAGCAATTTCGATGTAATTCGGGGCTCGCGTATTTCCAAGAAAGTCTTTAACAATATTTTTAAAAGCCAACCAAGCATTCCTTTCAAGTTCGGTCATTGTTTCAGTAAAATTTTCATCTTTAACGAGTTGCCGAATCTGTGGACCCTCAAACACACCAGCCTTTATATTTTCATATGACAGGCTAGGGAATGCCGAAATAATATACTTAAAGCAGTCTCCTTCAATTGACAAAGCCTTAACAAATTGTTTCATGAGACCTAGTTTTATATGCAAAGGCGGATATACAATGTTTTTTCTGTCGACAAGTGGCTGATTTAAAATGTTTGGATCACCAGGTCTTAGGTTTCTATCTTAGTATCTCTATCTTGGCGGCTACTTCGATTACACCCAATGCTTATCACGAGCTCTGCTGTCCCGCATACTCAAAAAACAGGGATACTTGGTATACCCGCGTTGCTGGCCAAGAAGGAAACAGACAATTTTAAGATCAACACAGATGATCCATTGGTGCATGTTATATTGCAACAAGTCAATGACTTTCTTTATGTCGCCATATTCTTCACGCAAAGAAACTGAATGACCTATTGGGGCTGAACCGTATAAATTTCCATTATGTAGGAGAACAGCCTTCAAGCTACGCTTTGAGCTATCTATAAACAATCACCATTCAGTTGCGTTATAGTTAGAAATGGCCAATTCTTTCATTAAACCTTCTACGTTCTGGCAATATACAAATCCGTCATTATTTCTGAAGTACTGCCTAAATTCACTTTCTCTGGATCGATAGTAAGTGACTAGCTCCTTTGTCAAGCAATTTTTTTTCGTGCAGTCTTGATGCTAATAATTCCGATACTTTTTTGGATGGTCCCAAATCTCGTGTTAAATCGTTTAATTCATGTTGATTGAATCCTTTATGAACAGAATCATTGGAAACTTTGAATTCTTTGTCGGTGGAGTCACTTCGATCTTCACTTGATTCACATTCTTGTATTTCTAAAGAAGGTAATTCTTGAAAAACTGGCACTGGACTTTCAGCTGAATGAGGCACAGGGCGTATAGCTGGCAGTAAACTAGGGTACTCAATTTTATGTTTGTTTTTCTTGTTGTTTAGTTTATTACGTGTTCTCTTCGTCCACATTCGTAAACACTCTACACACTTCTTGCACACTTTATGAGGGGCCCATGATTTATCTTGGTCACCTATTTTCACTTTAAAATAAGCAAAATAGGCTTGCCTGATAAATGTACTAATATTAGTCCGTTGAATGGGGATGTTAAAACTGCCACATATATAACAAAATCAGTAGGGCTGTTTAAGCACTTACGACGAAAACTACCAGAGGCAGACATAACGAAAATCTGTAGTTGTGTATGTATACTTTGACTTCACTATATCAGAGCGACACAGACTCGCGTACTTTAACATCTCATGCGTAACTGACCGAACTAGTTTTGGATGACGTAACGTCACTCACGCCCCCACTGCTTGGTCGAAGAAGGTTCGCCGGTAGGAGAGCAGTAATGACTTCTTGACTTCGTGATTCGCCAAGCTTAGTCGAATGAGAAAAAACTTGACGTGATAGAAAAAAAAAACTAAATAAAGTTTTGGAATTAGCATGTCAATTTACGTATAAAAGAGCTTAAATATCGAACTCAACAGAAATTATTTTTCAAATTGTTCCCCAGTGTTATCCATGGTAATATTCCTATTACTTCCATGGACGGTTTTGGTTAACTCTTTCACATAATGGGAAGCTAATGGTTCGCCACCGGTTAGTGTACCTTTGCCTAAGTATGGGCTTGCATCAATTATGTATTTGGTACTGGAGTCGCAAACCATGACAATTTTGATTCCATATATCGCTGGCTTGTTCGGAATATACATAAGATACGATGTTGGTGTATATGACTCTTGGCAAATAGTTATAAAGATGTTCCATAATTCACGAATAAGTGCAAATGGATCAGTAAATCTTTTTTCGGCTCTGAAAGCGATAGAAAGAGAAGGATTTTATTACAGTTATAAATTAGCAAATTTATTTGTTTACCAACCTAGTTTGTTTGTCATCAAACCATGAAGCGTGTGTAACTCATGGAAGCTCTTTAGTATGAACCTAACAAAGTTTCATCAAATAGCAGCCTAGCATTCAAGTTATTACTTTTTATCGTAGCGGAGAAAATTAGCAGACCAGTTACAGCTAAAATTGCATCCTTTGATGTCTTAGATATTGCTGAATCTTTGCTTTTATATTTCTCGGTGTTGCGCTTAATTTATTGGTTGGTATAGGTCATTATTGTGTCTAAAATTGGGTCATTGATAAAGTGACGGAAAATATCCACAGAATTGAGATGTTTAGCACGTTCTTTGGTACCAGGAATATAATGAATTATTTTCTTGCAGATATTCGTTTGAATTGTTTTGGGTGCTCAGTTGACCAACATTGTCCAATTTTCACTTTTAAATGTGTAGAAGGCGGTAATAAAACATTTCGATTTTGTAATCGTTTAAAAATTGTTGCTAGCCGTATATCATCCTCATCTGAATAATCAGTGAGATCATTATTCCCAATTATTGTTTGACTCTCTACCTGCTCTAAATCGATCTCATTATTACTCAACTCCAAGTTATATTCCGAATCAGAATCTGAATGTGACAACTCCACTTCCACAGAATCTTCTTAAACTTCGCTGACTTGAAATTCATCGCCATTATCGTGTGAAATATCCCCTGTCATAATACGTTTAATTTCTTTAGCTATTTCAGCATTTGTAAGTGATTTTTTACTTAACGCCATTTAAAAAAATATAACCTAAAAGAAGTATTTCTTTAAAATTTGCAATAATAGAATATATCTTAAAACTTACCCAAATGTAAAAGAACTAAACTAATCGACAGAAACAGTAAAACAAATCAATTCAATTGAATTTTCAAAACAGATTAACTTGCGTTAATACCAGACTATCGCCAAATTGACTACTCCTACCTCGTGAACGACATAAATCAAAATGAATCACAACTAAATAACAACTGAATACATTTTGCATCGGCGTCCAGAAGAATAGTGGAGAGGAAGCTACTCAAGGTCATAGGACGCGCGAATAAATAGCAGTGTTTATTTCTTGCAAAAATAAAATGCACGTCATAAAATTTACGATAGTCTGGCGTTCTAGGATTAACATTATTTTTTATCTAACATGGAGATTTATCAGTTTTGGATGTTTCCTTCTCTAGCTGTAAGTACAGCTTGTGTCCTTCTTGGCATGCTTCGCAGAACATCTCTCATGGTCTCTTGCGGAATTTGATTCCATTCTTCCTAAACGGCAATTCGTAATGTTGAAATTGAATTAGGAGCTGGATTTCGTGGTCGTATACAGCATTTAAGAATATCTTATAGGTGTTCGATAGGATTTAATTCGGGACTTAAAGGTGGCCAGTCAAACGACGCAATAACTCTCAACTTCCTGTAAATATTGGAACACAGTTTTGGCAACATGTGAGCGAGCATTATCGTGCATTAACACAAATCTGTCAAGCCCATATGGTAGACCATGTTCTTCAATGATGTTGCGGATGTACCAGTTAGCATTCATTCTTACATTCACCTCAACAAGCACCATACCATTTTCCCAACTGATGCCTCCCCATAATATAAGATTATGCCTCCCCATTTGCATGATATTACACGCAGCATATCTTTAATCGGTTCTTCCATAGACTATATCACGTCTATCAGGCTTCCATAATTATATTCGTGTCTCATCGGAGATAAGAACTTTGCTCCATTCACGTTCATCCTAATCAGCATGGTTTCGCGCAAATTGTGACAGGGCTGTGACAATTGTGACAATTGTGACTGTAATTGTAAACAGCGATCAACCCTCTGTATCGCCCACAGTTTACGTCCTTGTCCAGGTGGCCGTCTGTACTCCCCTGTCTCTTTGTGTCATTTTAGTACACGAGATACCATCGGTTGATGTATTTCCAGCATTTGTGCAATATGTTCCAACCTGCGTCCCTCGTTAGCTAAAGCAACAATTTTAACAACAGCTAATTAATTTAGATGTGTCAGTACAACAGAAAAGAAAACAGAACTGACACATAATAAATATACTACCAATGCCACTATAATACTGTAAAACAAAAGACCAACGTTATGAACCGCCGAAGCACACTATCAGATGTCGGCATAATTGTACAGTAATGATAATTTTTTATGAAATACGACGTAAATATTTTAATATATTCAAACTAAATTAAAAATTACAGATTTGGTATTAAAATGATTATGTTAAGTGAACATTGAAAAACAGTCCTTATATCAAATATGCATCAGATATTTCCAGATGTTTCCTTCTCTATGATATGTTCTAAAGTCGAAGTAGAGGTGCGCACATAAATAAGGTTATATGATAGTGTATGCCCTTATTTTAAATTAAAATGAGAAATACACGGTATTAAGGAATGTCACAATGATCATGTCAAGTTTTAATATGAATCTTCTTTTATTCAGACTACGTTATTCGGATCGTACTATTCCTTTGATGATCAACCTATTGGGTACGGCCTTTTTGGCTTTGTGTGTTTAACTTTTCTAACTGAGCTCATCTGGCCAAATGTTCTAAAGTCATTGATTTACGTGATATCTACAGCTTTCTCTCTGTGTTCTGACCCATTTAACAACGTTTTGTACTCCAAATTCCTCTCTAGTTAAATGGCTGGTTATTCTATCGCTTAAGGTTACTCACTTCATATTTCAGAGTACCTCATTTCCGTTGTTCGTCAGATTTCCTTCATTGTTGGACTACCGACGCTCGTTTCACTCGAGTACTCGCCGAGTACATATTTGAACATTGCTCTTTGATGTAATATATTTGTTACACTAGATACTATCTCTTTGGTAACTTAATATTCTGGTATCTTTATTAACCTGTACACACAATTATTTAGATAAACAAATTTGTTTACATATTTACATACAAACATATTTATATGGTAAACGATAAAGTAATGATTTTTTTTTAATTTAAAGACTTTTACGTTCTTTCTTTGTTTTCAACGCACTGGAATGCCATAAAACTTTTCCTATATATAGTATATGAAATCTAAAATCAATTTATCATTATATTGAGGCAATCCAACGCAGAAAAAAAAATACCCACAATACAATCGTCTCTAAAACACCAAAAAAATTATTCGAATCTCCTTTTTCAACTTTTTAATTAAATTGATTCCAAAGTAGGTCGATAACAATGTTCATAAAGCAGAATACGAATTTCGTAAAAGTAAAGTATACCGCTTAGTAATGCTGATGCCAATGAGTGGTAAATCCTCACCTCAGAGAGTTTGTTCAACGGATTTTCCTTCTTTATACTCCCGTTAATTTTGAAATAAACTTCGGTATTAGTAAGATATAAAAAAAATATATATTTTATGTTTGCATTCTATCTAGTTTAATTTTAATTAATTATCTCCAGGCTTTAATAGTTTTAAAAGTTTTGCATTAATGTATAAATAATTTAAAGCATTGGTAATTAATTTGGTGTATTTCTAATAAAAGTCAGTACAAATTCACAAAGTAAAGATCCAAATCACATTTCCTACTTATTATTATCAGTGACTTCTATGACTTCGATGACTACTCAAATCTTTGGACATCACACGAATAAATAAACTGGATACAATCACTGAATATCATTGAATACATTTAAAAAATTATTGAATTGACTGACATAATTGGTAATCAAATTGAATGAGATCTGGGCAATAAACTGCTTAATAGAGAATTTCCTAGTCGACTCTACATATATGTCTTCAGTTTCCCTTGTGACAGTTCTGTAATACTGTGCTTCTGAAAAATTATTACACTACTTTTTCGCCGATTTAAGGACTCTTTAGTTCAAACGCATGACTCAAGCATATTAAATTTTGTTGACATTTAAGATTCATCAATTCGAAATAAACCACAGTCTTAATCTACCCACACATCGACCATTTGTCGTGACTCTTGGATGAAATTCATCAACTCCCTTGAATTTTACCATGATTGCACAAATTATGAGATACATATCTTTCAGCTTTGTGAGATATATACTTCAATTGTATCGTAAGTTATGTATGATGCTTGAGCTGACTTTAATAGTTTTAAAAGTTTTGCCTTAATGTATACATAATTTAAAGCATTAGCTGTTAAAATCAATTTGGCATATTTCTAATAAAATTCAGAACAAATTCACAAAATAAAGAAGCAAATCATATTTCTTGTTCATTATTTTCGATGATTTTACTCAAACCTTTGGACATTACACAAATATTAACTGAATAAATTAAAAAAATTATTGAATTGACTGAATAACTGGTAATTGAATGGAGTTAAATCTGGGCAATAAACTGTTTAGTAGAAAATGTTCTAGTCGACTCCACATATAATGTCTTTAGTTTTCTTTATGACATGAGAAGTGTTACTGGGCTGTGTTACTGTGCATCAGAAGAATTACTGGACTACTTCCTTCGCCGATTTAAGGTGGAAGCTTTTTTGCTCGAACGTATGACTCAAGCAAATTCATTTCTGTTAACAGTTAAGCTAACATTCAGAAACTCGAAATGAACCACACTTTTAATATACTGGCTTATCAACCGCTTTTATGTAAATGACGAAATTCAACAACGCCCTTGAAACTTACCATCTTTTAGCGACTTCCAGTTGTAACATAACACATGGGCTGAAAAGTCCCGGGCCTAACAAAGAAAACGCAGTTTTTTTGGTTCAATATTAGCTTTATTCATCAATGTAATCTCCATCAAGAGCAACGCAATCATTCCAGCGCCGCTCTAACATTTCAATACCACTTTTGTAGAATGATTTATCTTTTGCCTCAAAATAGGCCTCAGTTTCAGCGATAACCTCTTCATTCGTGCGAAATTTCTTACCGGCGAGTATTTTTTTCAGGTCTGCGAACAGCCAGTAGTCGCTGGGAGCCAAATCTGGCGAATACGGTGGATGTGGGAGCAATTCGAAGTTCAATTCATGTAGTTTTGCCATTGTTTTGATTGACTTGTGACACGGTGCGTTGTCTTGATGAAACAAAATTTTTTTCTTTGCCATATGCGGTCGTTTCTTTGCAATTTCGGCCTTCAAACGCTCCAATAACGCTATATAATATTCACTGTTAATGGTATTTCCTTTCTCAAGATAGTCGATGAATATTACACCACGCACATCCCAAAATACCGAGGCCATAACCTTTCCAGCCGATTGTTGTGCTTTCGGGCGCTTTGGACGAGGTTCACCAGTTGCTGTCCACTCAGATGACGATCGTTTTGATTCCGGAGTGAAGTGATGGATCCATGTTTCATCCATTGTCACATATCGACGCAAAAATTTCGGTTTGTTACGTTTAAACATGGCCAAACACTGCTCAGAATCATCAACACGTTCTCGTTTTTGGTCAACAGTGAGCAAACGCGGCACCCACTTTGAACAGAGCTTTCTCATAGTCAAATGCTTATGCAATATAAAGCCAACACGTTCTTTTGATATCTTTACGATGTCAGCTAACTCACGCAACTTCACTTTTCGATTATTCAAAACGATTTTGTGGATTTTTTTATGTTTTCTGGTGTTACCGCCTCATTTGGACGTCCACTGTGTTTTGCATCATGGGTGTCTCTGCGACCACGTTTGAAGTCAGCAAACCAACGTTTTATTGTTGTTTCTGATGGAGCGGAGTCCCCATAACACTTTTCAAGCCATTGCTTCGCTTGAACCGTATTTTTTCCCATCAAGAAGCAGTGTAAAATTAAAACACGAAATTGTTTTTGATCCATTGTTTTAAAAATAACAAAAGTAGCGTCACTCTTAGCACAATAACTCACAAACTAATGAATAGAATATCATGAAATTTTAACAGCTGTCTTTTGAAGGTTAGTATTAACTGAAAAAAAGGTGACTGCAATAAAACTAGCGCCATCTATGTGTTAGGCCCGGGACTTTTCAGCCCATGTGTTAAGTTATTTATGATGCTTGAGATAATTTAGATTCAAACCTTGGTGTAGTTTCTTTTGGTAGAATTTTTGTATTCGGAAAATCAAAATTTCGATCCCAAACTATCTAATACAATTTCTTGCTTATTTCTTTCTGTTTTGTGTATATTGACATTTTTTTCATCATTCATAATAAGTTCATTCTATAATATTCATAGCGCTATAACATCGTTCGTTCTAACTCATACTGCAAAAGAATATACTGTCCCAAATTCTGCTCATCCATAGTCATCATATTCACTAGTATTTTGTGATATTATATAGGTTAGGTAAATTACTTCATCAAATCATATACTATTTTGAGAACTCTGTGCGTATTGGAAAAAGCAAAGCCAAGAGAAACATGATAGATTTGTAATAGAGTTACAAAACATAACACATAGATGCACAGCTAATAACACAGTAATTCTTTTACCTTGCTAATTTGTTAGCTGGCTAAATAGATTTTCTATTAACTAATTTTTGAAGTGACTAAGAATTATGTTCTTCAAAACTGACAAGCAATTGTTATGATCCTACCGGAAAAAAACTGACCCGATAGCTTCATGAAGGAGGTGAGTCCTTATATTGCTCTTCAATAATTAGAACTTTTCCCTCTATATGAAACTGTTGTGTGCAGATTATATCCTTAATTAAAAATATGTCCAAAAATTATCTAAATATGGCTGATGCCTTCTAGAACAGCCATAAAAATTCTAGGTATACAATAGTAACACTTAAAGCTGCAATTCCACATTGCTTACTTATAATAGGTCCTATCTACGCTAATAAATTGTTCCAAAAACCCTTTAGGATATTTGATGACCATCGATAAGTTTATTTTAACTTTATAGGGGACTTATTAAAATTCTCGGTAATGCGTTAAACTTCAAAGAGCAAAGATTTTTTAAGCCATTCGTTTTCCAAATTGTAAAACTTTTTGGTGCCGTGAAAGACCACGGGATTTGCAGGATCAGGTATAACTGCGAACTCAAGCAAATATACAAAGATCTGGAAAGAAAATCGATGAATGGCGAATTGGGGGTAACAAAAAAAGCGGTAGACCAAAGACGCAATAGTAGGCTCATTAACGGGCTGTAGCACGACAGGAAGAGAAGATGAAGAAGAAGGTGAAGATGAGGAGGAGGAGGAGGAGGAGGAAGAAGAAAAGGAAGAAGAAGGAAAGGAAGAAGAATAAAAGGAAGAAGAAGAAGGAGAAGAATTTAATCGAATACGATGTCATCGACCAAAACAACATTTTCGTCGTCGTTTTTTCGTCTTCGGTGCTGCCGAAATTTACTGCAAGCTCAAGAGACTCTTTGTCGAATTTTAAATCCCTATAGCAATTTATTTTTATTTTTTATGAAAGGACAGTAAAGCTATTATATAGGCCATAATATTCAGTTTTACACGCCTAGTGGCCCTTGGCTTCGAGTCCTTTTACTCTTCTTTTCCATCTTTTTCGTTCCATAGCACCATTCTTCCAATCCCTGATTCCTACTTTCCTCAAATCATTCATCTCCTCATCCAGCCATTTCTTCCTGGGTTGCCCTCTTCTTCTATTTCCCCTTTCGTATCTCATCAGTATTCCTTTAACCCATCTCTCGCCGGGCATCCTCGCTATGTGTCCCAGCTATCTAGCTCTATGCACCCTCAACACCTGAACAATGATTGGTTTTTGTACAGTTCTTCTATTTCTTTATTTGTTCTTCTTCTAAATTTGTTCTGAACTTTAATTCCTCCAAAAATTTCCCTTAATTAATATTTTAGGTTCCCAGGCTTCCAGCTTACTTTCTTCCTTCTTCGTCGTTATCCATGTCTCGCACGCATAGGTAATTGTGGGCCTCAGTATTGTTTGGTACACCTTACTTTTGCTGCTCATGTTATATTATTTGCCCTTAAAATCTTTAAAAACATTCCTGCATCATTGCTTCCTTTCGCTAGTCGTTTCTCAATTTCCTTCTCTTCGTCCCTTTTACATGTTAGTGTTGCTCCTAGATATTCTGTTTCTACACTCTCTATTGTGTATTTCTTATTTTCTGGACAATCAATGACTAAATTAGGGAAGAATCCGCTGGTACTATCTTTCATTACCATATATTTAGTCTTGTTCTCGTTAATTGTTAGGCCATATTATCTTGCCTTTCTTTCCAACATGTTGACTAGCCTTAATATTCCTTCCTTTGACCTCACCATCAATACAATGTCATCGGCATAGGTCAAACATTGGTGTCTGGTACCATATATTAACCCCTTGGCATCGATGCCACTCTCCCTCAGAATCACTCGCTGCATTAGATTGAACAGAACTGTAGACAACGAATCGCGTTGTCTCAGTCCTTTATTTACAATGAATTCCTCATACATCACTCCATCTACTATAACTTTATTTCCTGTTCCCCTGAGTGACATCTCCACCAAATTCCTCAACTTTTTCGGGACTCCCAACTGTCTCATTGCTTGGAACACCTTTTGCCTGCTAATGGAGTCATATGCTTGCCGATAATCTATGAACAGCAAATGTAAACTCAAATTTTGTTTATAAGTATTATGTTGGATCTGTTTCATGATATTTGGTCGATTGTTGATCTTCCTGCCTTGAACCCTCCTTGGTATTCCCCTACTTGTTCGTTATGGTATTTCTCTATTAATAATATTTGCCATCACTTCATAAGTCACGTCTAGTAGTGCAATTCCTCGGTAATTATTGCACTCCCCCTTAGCTCGTTTTTTATGAAGGGGTATTATCAGCGCTTTATTCCATTTCTCTGGCATATTTTCTTCTTCCCAAATATCGGCTACATCGTTATGAATTTCTCGTGCGGATAAAGCCTTTTCGGACAGATACATTATGACAGTTCTCATGTTGAGTTTCTTAATTTTTATAAAAATATTAAATATTTTTAGCCTAGTACAAAGTTAGTATTCTAGTCTAGTATTTCAAAATATTCCAAAAATATGGATTATATATGCGGTGCTGTCCTTCTTACTTCAGCTAATTAATCAATGTAAAATGTGGATTACAAACTTTTTTTCTATCTCTTAATTAAACTAAATCCAAAGCATAAAGAAATCAATGTTCATAACGCATACTGGGAATTTGAGTACGCCACACAGTAATACCGATATCAGTGAGTGGTAAATCTTCACCACAGGGAGCAATGTATTTTGTTTCCAGAATTTAATTAAAGATAAAGTAAATTTTGGTGGATTTTCTCTCGTCTTTCTTTGCGGTTTACTCGGAAATATATCCGAAAAAAAAAATTAAGAAAAAATTAAAGAATAGATATAATATTCTCCCATTCCCATATCCCAATACATCCTCATTATATCTAGTTAAATTTTAGTTAAGTTGCTTTTCTCAATATTTAGAAATGTTTCACTTATTTCATGTAACTTGATGTGGGGTAATCTCTACATGTTTTTAAATGTATTACCTGTAAAATGTGAATTGAATGGAAGCCGAGAATCCTACTTATCATGGCAGAGTCTCAGCTGGATTCGTTCCAGGGAGATGTATACGTGATCGGATACTCAACATTCGACAAATAGTTGAAAAAGTCAATCATCCTCAATAACTCTGTTTCCTTGATTATCGGTAGGAATTTAACACCCTAAAATAGGAGAAAAATGGCAAATTCTGCAAGAAATGGGAGTATCAGATCAACTTATTGGCTTAGTTTGTCATCTATATAAAAAAATATAGAGAAGTCGTGCAAACAGAAGATCAAATATCCAATGAATTTTACATCAATAATGGAACCAGATCGAAAGGATGCATGTTATCACCAATTATATTCATGTATGCTGAATGCATCACGGGTAGAGCTCTGAGGAGAGCATTTTTACGGGCTAGAAATAAACTAGGAAAAAACGAAAATAATGATTATCGGCTGTTAAAGTAAAAACCTGCCCAACATCAGTCGAATAGGGTAATTTATGGCAGTAAACCAATTCCTCTCTTTTGGGGTTTTAATATTGAACGAAGATGGTAATACTTTACAGATCAGAAGAAGATGCCATCAAAAAAATGGCAAGAAATATAATGCGAAATTTACAAAATATCTGAAAGAAGAGGAACATAATATACAGACAGAGGCAAACTGAAAGGGGACAAAATATAGAATACAGAACACAAAGAAACATATAGTAAAAAACTTAGCTTTTCCAGTATCCTACTGAAACATAAAGCATTAAAAAACAAGATCATGCGTTATTCAAGAAATTAGTGAACCCAAAAAGTTATCCCAAATATTGCCAACAAACAATAAGATTCCTCGGCACCATTGAACGTAGGGACCGTAATAACTTAGGGATCACGCGGCGGGCCTCCAAAGATGAAAACCTCCAAGAGATGGACAGCCCAAGTCAAAGATCTAACGGGTACATCTCTCCAATATGCAACCAAGGAAGCCAGAACACTAGATAATGCTGGCGACAATTAGTCCAGATAGTACCCAACCGGAATGAATTTCCATAGGCCACGACTCTTCTGTAAAGAAGAATATGAAGAAGAAGAAGAAGAAGAAAGTCAAAAATGTGAATTGGAGTAAATAATTTTGTTATCAGAGTTCTCGAGATCTTTGATATATTCATACGGCGGCAAACACTTGTACTTTTATAACGTAGGTTAATAAAACAACAGTGGCCAGGTGCCAATATTTAGTTATATTTTAGTTTGAATCCAGAGAAACTTCTAAACTGATTAAAACTGTTTCTGGTAAAAACGAAATAAAATCAAAGAGCATCTTAAAGCGATTATGATTATTTCATGATGACAGAGTGAGAACATTAAGAGGCCTTGCAAAGGCCTTGCAAACTAGTCTAAAATCAATAGAACTCAGCGTTTCCTAATTGAGGCAAGTAAACCTTTTCAAGCATATGACCTATAACGCCATTTACGTGTTCTACTTGTCCTTCATTTTGAAAAAATAATTCTCCTATAACTCTTTCTGTGGAAGAGGTTTTTCATAAATCAATGATAGACTTTCTGTGTCTTTGAGTTTTGTTTATTCACATCCGTTTAGGTGAAAATGAGTCACGTCAGACATCCACGTTGTCTTCGCAGAATTTTCATGTGCTTGCAGTTGCAAGGTTTAAGAAGGAACGTCTGAATTCTTAACTCAGTTGGAAATTCTGAAGCGTTAAGCTCTTGCATTATCAGGATTTTATATAAATGTCTTTGAAAATCTTGTTTTAAAATAAGCTCTAGGGACAGTTGTTTTATTACCATTTGAACAGAGCGTTGCTGGATTTTTGTTTTTGGAACTTCCCGAATAGTTTCACTTACACATTGGATATTTTCAGCTGATCTTACTATTCGTGGTCTGCCTGGTCTTCTAGCGTCATCCACAGTATAAATAGAAAGGACTTAATTGTCCTCAAGGAAGTACGAGTGATACTTATGAGTCAAAATAATGATAAAATTTATATAATTTAAAAGAAATGTCTTACCTAGTGATCTCTCTTTTTAGCTATAACTCTGTCTCTTTTCTTTTCTCAGCTGATTGTAACCCAATATTATTCACAGATAACAATATTCTGCAAATATTAAACGTTATCACGGATGTTTTTATTATATAAAGTTGGAAGATTATTAATGAAAAACTAGAAAAATCTGTGGCGAAAATCATTCTTCCATAAGAGACTGTATATAAGAAGATATCAGAATCTCCAAACTTCAAGTCTTAGATTTGGAAACTCGTTTTTCCTATAGATTTGCTCATAATTCCTTAACTCTCACTTTAAAAATTGGAGACTAAAGCCCAGTGTCAATAAGACTGAAGTATGTGCGTTTTATCTCAACAGCAAGCAAGCCAAGACAACTCTAGGTAAAATTTATCGGTAAAATTCTCCGTTATAACAATTACCCCAAATATCTTGGAATCACGCTCGATTGCACTTTATCGTATAAAAAAAATTGAAAATACATGTGCTAGGATGAACACAAGAAATAATACCATCCAGAAACTCTGTGGTACAACCTGGGGGGCTTCAATGGAGAATTTGTTTACATCATCTCTCCCGATGGTTTTTTTTAGCTCCAGAATAGTGTGGCTGAATAGTAATTATACCAACCTAATTGATGCATAACTTAACAATACTATGAATATAACCACTGGAACAATCAGACCAACTCCTACCTACTGGCTTCCCTTACTAAGCAATATCTACCCACCTAGGTCCTGCTCAGAGGGTGCCACAGTGCCACAAAATAGAATCAATCAAGAAACCTTCCACTAGTGTATGATGAACAGCTTGTCACATGTAACACCGATGTAAGAGATCTTTGGAACCAAAACTACAGAAACATTAAATCACCAAGAGCGGGGATGGTTTGTGAGATATAACCGTGATATTATCGACATCGAACTTAAAAGAAAACTGTGGATCAAATTAAATAGAATCCGTACTGGATGTGGTCGATGTGCTGACTTACTCTATAAATGGGGTATAGTGGAGTCTTCAAGTTGTGACTGTGGTGCTCTGAAACAATTTATCAGACATATTAGTAGGGAGTGGTCCCGACGATCTTATCAGGGCAGCTGGAATAATTTCTTGAGAGCCGATGCTGCAGCGAAGGAATGGATTTGAAACATAGATGTTAATGTTTAGTTCATCTGCGTGTTGTTTGTGCATTGTTTGTTTTCTTTTCATAATTTTTCCCCCTTTTTTTTGTATACGCGTATTGTACTATATGTTCATATGCTGCATGATGTCATAGGAATAAATAAATAAATCTTTCATTACGTCTTTCAGATTCAAAGTCAATTATAACAATTCGTGTTCGTTCTTCAAATCAGTATCGCTCCATTTTAAAAATTACTGCCTTTTTGCATTTTTCTTAGATAAAAATTGAAGAAAACAAAAGAGAATATATTCACTTTAAATATGAAATCTTCTTTTTACATCAGTAACAGGTTAAGGTGAATAAAAAATCATTAAATTGTGTTATATTCTAGCAAATACTCATTGGGTGTATTCGAGGTTGATTGGAGATCTTACTGGCATTAAGATGGTTCTATCCAAATGACAATACATCGGCGTGAAAGAGCAATATTGCACATAATACTTTGGCGAAAAATGCATCCATTTTGTTCTCCAAGTTTGACACAGTGCAACCTTAAAAATTAGAAACAAAAATAAAATTTACTTTATACCAAAACTGATGATAAACCTAATGAAATAACCAAATTATAATTAGCCAAATTTAAAGTCCTTATCCAGTTTAAATTTAGATTAAGAACAAAAAAGGGCGAAAAAAATTAAATTTTCCCTTTTCAACTTTTAATTACAATAGATTGAATTCAAAGTTGGCCGGAATCAATGTTCATAAAACAAAATGAGAATATAAGGATGCCGCTCAGTAATCGCAGTGTCAGTGAGCGGTAAATCCTCATCTCAGGGGTGTTGGGTTTTGTTTTCAAAATTTAATTAAAGATAAAATCTTTTGTCGGCAGCTTTTCTCTCTTCTTACTTTGCGGTTAATTCCGAGAGGTACAATAATGGAAAAATTTGATAATAAAAAAAACGAAAAAGTAAATAATATATTGGTCCATTATATATGGTTTCTTTTTAGTCATATATAAACAATTGTCGAGCAGGGCAGTTCACAGCAGTGTTGAGGCAGTGTTTTTGTTTTTCACCTGCATTAAATTCGTTTTACGGAGTTTGCAGTGAGAATTAAATAAACCACAGTGTACAAGCAGTGACAGTGTGAGCTAGGTACAGTGTGATAACAAAATAATTGTCCAAGCATAAGCGAAATAATAAAGAACATAAGACTAGAAACAATACATGTATTTGAGGTTAGTGCGATAAGGGAATAAGGAACCGTAGGTCTACGCAAAATTTTTTTTGCGCTGTTGCCAAGCGTTGGATAGAATCGGAAGTTTGGGTACAGAAGGAAAAGACAAACTCTATCGAATAAGAAATAAGAAAACAGAGATGGAGTCGGATACATCTGATGATGGAAAACGTAAGAGAGGAGGCGAATTAGGGGAGGATTTCTTTAAAAAATCAAAAAAAAACACACAGAAGCCCACCAAAAACCAGCGATGATATGTTGAAGATGATGAAATTAATAAAGGGACTGTCAACAGATATAAAAGATATTAAGTTAGAACAGCAGGCTCAAAGGGAAGATACTAAGGTATTAAGGGAAGAAATAAAATAATTAAGGAAAGAACAAGCAGAGTTTAAGAAAGAAATAAGGATGCTGAAAGATGCAAGTGAAAAAGCGGTGGCTGAAGTAAATGATTTGAAGAAAGAAATAAATTTAAACAATGAAAGAATAGAAAAACTAGAGAGTAAGGAGAGAAGAAAAAATATAGTCATACAGGGACTGACAATAGACACGGGAGATAATAACCTTCTAAAAGGGATAATGGGAAAGTTTATAGAAGATGAGGTAGGAGTCAAACCAATAGTAAGAACAGCACGAAGATTGGGTATGAAAACATGTTTGGTGGAACTTGGCAGCGAAGAAAACAAGATAGAGGTGATGCAGAATAAAAACAAGTTAAGGAATAGGATAGGCGACAAAATATTTATAAACGACGATCTCACCAGAGAAGAAAGAGTTATTCAAAAGAAAATTAGACAGAAGGCAAAGGAGGAAAGGGCCAGAGGAAAAGGTGTGAAAATAGGATTTATGAAATTGGTGGTGAATGGCCAAACTTGGAAATGGAACAAACGAGAAAGCATGCTGGAAAAAACTGGAAGTACAGCAAGCTGCTCAAAAAACTAACAAATGCGACAGTGGACGGAAATATGGACCTGACCCAGCAACGAAATGGATTGAGACCGGAAGCAAGCGACCTGTATGCAGGCAGGAAGAAAACAGGAAAAAACAAACCAGACAGAATTAGGATAGGTACATGGAATGTTAGAGGTACATTTACGGAAGGAGCCCTGAAACACCTCATTGGAGAGATGAGAAAGTACAGAGTAGATATTCTGGCACTACAGGAGACTAAACAAAGGGATATAACGATAACAGAGGTGGAAGACTACATATTTTTTAATAGCGGAACTGATCGGAGGATATTGGAAGTAGGGTTCATAGTTAATGACAGGTTCAAAAATGAAGTTATCGAGTTCGAAGGAATTTCAGATAGAATGTGCAGGATTAGAATCAGAGGCCAATTCAGAAAGATGCATATAATAAATGCGCATGCACCATCTGAAGAAAAAGACCCGGACGTTAAAATACAGTTCTACGAAAATCTGGATAGACTCATGGAAAAAGTTCCGAGATTTGACATAAAATATGTGGTAGGCGATATGAATGCCAAAGTAGGGAGGGAAGAAGAATACAAGGAGGTAACAGGGGGTAAAAGTATACACACCACTAGTAATGACAATGGAAAAAGGGTGATAGAATTTGCGTTCGAGAACAATATGAAAATTGTTTTTGCACTGCTTTTGATCACAAAAACATACATAAGGAAACATGGATAGCTCCAAATGGAGAGACAAAGAATCAAATTGACCATGTCCTCATAGAAAGAAAGCATGCAAAAAACGTTACTGAAGTTAGAAGTTTCAGGGGAGCTGATAGTGATAGCGATCACATATTAGTTATAACGGAAATGAAACAGGAAAGACCACCTAGAAGAAAAAATATAAAGGGGGGAAGACAGAAAAGATATGATGTAGCAAAACTAGAGGATAGGACAACAGCAATGCATTTCGAACAGGAAATGAAAAGAAAACTAGGAATTAAGCTCAATAAAGAACATTTAGAGGAGGAATGGGTACGGATTGAAACAGTTATGAAGGAGGTAGCAGAAAAAATACTGGGAGAACCCAAAAAAAATCAAACAAATAGGTGGTTCGACGAAGAATGTAAACAAGTTTTGGAGCAAAGAAACAAAGCACGTCTGAGATTATTGAAAGAAAGGAGCGAAAGCAACAAAGAAAGATATGATCGCATCCGAAGGGGAGCCAAGACCATATGTAGCAGGAAAAAGAAAGAACTTTTAGAACGTGAATTAAAAGAAATAGAGGAATCATATGCTAATAAAGAGATAAGAAATTTCTATCAGGAATTAAAAAAAAAGTAAAGGCAGTAGCGCTAGAAGACCCCATTATTTGAAAACTCAAGAAGGATCCCTGGTAGGAGATGTAGATGGAAAACTGAAAAGATTTGCCCAATATTTTTCAGAGACGCTAAATGAGACTGGTGAAGAAGGGAACTGGGGAGAACATGAAATGGAAGAAGATGCGATTGCAGAAAATAACGAAATTATAAATGCACCTACAAAAGAAGAAGTAGAAGTTTGTATAAAGCAGTTAAAAAATAACAAAAGTACTGGAGAAAACAGTATAACAGCTGAAATCCTGAAACACGGTGGTGATACTTTGGTGGCAAGCACATGGAAGTTAATGAACAGAATTTGGCAAGAAGAAAATATGCCAGAGAAATGGAATAAAGCGCTGATAATACCACTGCACAAAAAAGGAGCTAAGGAGGAATGTAATAACTACCGCGGAATTGCACTGCAAGACGTGACCTACAAAGTGATGGCCAAGATGATTAAAGATCGACTAGAGAAATACCATAACGAACAAGTAGGGAAATACCAAGGAGGGTTCAGGGCAGGAAGATCAACAACCGACCAGATATTCATCATGAAACAGATCCAACAGAATACTTATCAGCAAAATTTGAGCTTACATTTGCTGTTCATAGATTATCGGCAAGCATATGACTCCATTAGCAGGGAAAAGGTGTTCCAAGCAATGAGACAACTGGGGGTCCCAGAAAAGTTGAGGAAGTTGGTGGAGATGACTGTCAGGAGAACAGTAAATAAAGTTATAGTCGATGGAGCAATGTCTGAGGAGTTCATTGTAAAGAAAGGACTGAGACAAGGCGATCCACTGTCAACAGTTTTGTTCAATCTGGTGCAGGAAGTGATTCTGAGGGAGAGTGGCATCAATACCAAGGGGTTAATATATGGTACCAGACACCAATATTTGGCTTATGCCGACGACATTGTACTGATGGCGAGATCCAAGAAAGAAGTAGTAAAGGTTTTCAAGATGTTGGAAAGAAAGGCGAGAGAATATGGCTTAACAATTAACGAGAGCAATACCAAATATATGGTAATGAAAGATAGCACCAGAGGACTCTCCCCTAATTTAGTCATTGATTGTGCAGTAAATAAGAAACATACAATAGAGAAAGTGGAACAAGCTGAATATCTGGGAGTAACACTAACGAGTAAAGGGGATGAAGAAAAGGAAATAGAGAAACGACTAGCGAAAGGAAGCAAAGCTGCAGGAATGTTTTCAAAAATTTTAAGGGCAAAGAATATAACAAGAGCAGCAAAAGTAAGAGTGTACCAATCAATACTAAGGCCCACGGTTACCTATGCGTGCGAGACATGGACGATGACGAAGAAGGAAGAAACTAAGCTGGAAGTTTGGGAACGAAAAATATTAAGGAGAATTTTTGGAGGAGTTAAAGTTCTGAATGAATTTAGAAGAAGAACAAACAAAGAAATAGAAGAACTGTACAAAAAACCAAACATTGTTCAGGTGGTGAGAGCGCAGCGAGCTAGATGGCTAGGGCACATAGCGAGGATGTCCAGCGGGAGATGGGTTAAAGGAATTCTAATGAGAGGCGAAGGGGGAAGGAGAAGAAGAGGGCGACCGAGGAAGAAATGGCTGGATGAGGTGCTAAATGATCTGAGGAAAGTAGGAGTGAGGGATTGGAAGACTGATGCTTTGGACAGAAAAAGTTGGAAAAGAAGAGTGAAAGAACTCGAAGCCAAGGGCCACTAGGCCTGTAGAGCTGAATATTATTATTATTATTATAAACAGTTGTCCAATAAGACTGTAAAATGAGATACAATTATAACTACAATGACAATCTAGTAATGTTTAAGAAGTAGTACAAAGTACGTACAAAATGACATTTATAGACAAAATAAAACACTATTATTTTTTTTAAAAACCCCGGGCTTCAGCGCATTGATTTCTTACCCAAAAAGAGCCTAAAGCGATATCTATAAACCTGCCGAACTCACTCCGAAGCCCGTTCAACCGTCTATGTGTTCCAGGTGAGAATTTGTCTTTTTGTTTTCATTGAACTTGTTTTTATGATTTCAATAAGTTTTTAACAATTGTACTTCCTTACATGACATGTAAGGAAGACAACTTACATGAGTATTTTATAATTAATCAAATATTAGAATGTCGTTTTTAAAACAAATCAGTGTGTTTTAGACGAAAACAAAACAGAAAGGTTGTTTACCATACTGTGTGGACAAAATGACAATGTAATAATGTTATATTTAATTTCAGATAATTGATAAGACATACCTCGGAACTACAGAACTACAGAAGGAAGAGCGATCGGCAATTATAGAACCAAAAATCAATGAAAGAAGCCATTAAAGCTTTGAAAGAAAATAAAATGGGATGGCTTTTAACTTCAAAAGCTTTCGGAGTCTCACAAGCTACTTTGGGACGTCACGCATTGGATTTCAATAAAACATTAACACCTAATACTAAAGGTTTAGAGAGATTTAAGTTAATATTTAACAGTAATAAATAAATAATAATAATTACTCAGTATTTATAACTTTCCACCTAATATGATCAATAACGAAGATGAATCTGGACATTCCACAGTTCAAAGGCCTCAGAAAATCTTGGTAGAAAAAAGACTGGTAGAAAGCAGGTGGGATGCCTTACCACTGTTGAACGTAGAGCCCATTTCACAGTGGTTTGTTGTATGAATGCTTCCGATTCATACTTGTCCTAGGAAAAATATGAGAATTGATCTAATATATGAAGCACCCATTGAGACATTGGGAATCGCTCAGTAGTCTGGATGGATGACTGCTGACGTTTTCGTTAAATTGCAACATCATTTTCAATCTCATGCGAAGGTAACTGAGGAAGAAAAGGTGCTGCTTATCGTGAATGGCCACGCAAGCACCGAAAGTCTTGATTGTTTGCTATATATCAATACTCGGTTCAATACACGGTTCAATTTTATTAATGGTTGGCGGTATCGATCGTCAGTAATCGCTTCATCAGGTTTCAGCAGTCCGTACTACACAACTCCCCTACTATCTCACGATATAATATACATATATATATATATATATATATATATATATATATATATATATATATATATATATATATATATATATATATATATATATATATATATATATATCGCAAAGCTTTCTTACCATGCATACAGCTACATTATATATAACAATGATACGCGTAAGAGATCATGCTATAAGCACAAAAAAAAACGTTTATTATGAGCTGCTAGCTGAAAACCAGATTCTATAATTTGATTTCTGGTCCACCACTGTATTTCCACTGTATATGATCATCTGTATATGGGTCCATCCACTGATAGGTGTTTTAGCTAAATCAAAAAAATTTGAAACAAAAATATAAAAAATGTACAAGGTGCTTCTTTCGAAAAACAGAAATGTTTATATTTTCGGCAAAAAACATAATTTTTAGATAAAAAACCAAGATTAATATCTAAATTTCCACTATATTTAAAACTGTACGTATGACTATTGTTTCGACACACAGTGTCTTTTTCACATCACACTTTCAACGATAATTTCAAAATGTAAATCTAAAAAACTAAATCTTTTAGAGAGCCTAGAAATTAATAAAAGAAAAAATTTGGGTATTTTACTTAATATGTTGAAAGTGTGATGTGAAAAAGACACTGTGTGTCGAAACAATTGTCATACGTACAAGTTTTAAATATAGTGGAAATTTGGATATTAATCTTGGTTTTTTATTTAAAATGAATTTCCATCAAATATCGGCTACCTCAGTTAAATACCATTATTTTTATTCAAAATAGTCTCCTTGCGCCCGTCAATTAGGTTGACGAATAAATTTTTGAGCTCTTCCAAAGATATGTCCTTCAGGATAGCGGCCTTTTGAATGGCTTCAATGTCGGCATAACGCTGTCCTTTCATAGGCAAATAAAGTTTTTCGAAGAGGTAGAAGTTGCAGGGAGTCAAATCAGGCGAGTATGATAAATGATTGATAGTTAAAATGCCATTTTTGGTCAAGAATCTGTGATGAGACGGTTGTGGCCGCACACGACGAATACGCGACAACAGACTAGATCCACTTTTTATCACTTGTCACAACTCGATACAAAAAACATTTTCTTTTCTGTCTGGCAAACAAAATTTCACAGCTATTTATTCATATTTCAATGTCTCTTTCCTTCAATGCATATGGAGCCATTTTTCCTTCCTTCTGGATCTTTTCCAATGCGTGTAAATGTCTCGAAAAGGTGAATTGGCCAAATTCAATGCTTCTGCCAATTAATTTAATGTATGAGTTGAGCCTTTAGCAACCTTTAGAGCCCTTAGAGCCTTTAGCCTTTTTCAGTGAAAGAAGGTTAATTAACTTCCCCGCAAACGTCTTGTTTTGGTACATTATTCAACATATTCAAAGCCGACAAAACCGACTGACACTCCTAATAATAAGTACCTTTCGAACCAAAACTAAATATTTAAATTTACCACCATAGATAATGGCATATAACTATGATAATGGCATATAACTATGCCATTATCTTTTATACCTACCGCCATGCACTACACTCACCGAATACAGACACTTAACGTGTATTTCCATGGACCCTTGAAAACATATTTTAACCACGAATATAACCACAAAATGTCTAAGGTTGTTTGGTGACACACTTACAGATTGGCAGTCTATTCAATCAATCCCATGGAAAAACTGTAATTGTACAGAACGCATCCAACGAGTTCAGAAGCACCGGTGTCTAGCCTGTTAATATTGATATCTTTCCAGACTACTTATTTGAGCCAGCAGAAGCAACGAATATTCTGTTGACAGTAGAAGATAGTTCGGAAACTCAAAATCAGACAACCCAGCCTACTCAAAGCACTATTCCAGAATTACCTGGCATAACTGAAAACGCAGTGCCTGCTTCCGTGGAAACTGCTATGCCTACTAAAACTTCAATAGCAACCAGCACCAGTCATAAAATACTTAGTACTTCTCGAGATTCTTTGCCTGCTCTGTTAGGAACAAAAGGAAAGCTTGTCAGCGATCAAAGAAAAATATATATAAAAATCGTAATTCTTTCGTGCTATTTCACTTCAACTCATAGGAAGGAAGAAATTAAATATCGTCAGTTAATTAATAATCCCACTGAAAAAAGAAAATGCAAAGTAACTAAAGCTGTTTTTAACGAAGATGAAGATAACACAGACAATGTAGTTTAAGCAATTAAGAGCCAAAAAGTCGAAGAAGATTGCCCGTGCAGATACAACACTGATCTGTTTTCACGGTGTAAGCCCGGGGAAAGCTGGCTATCATGTGAACTTGCCAATGAAATTAAAGAAATTTATATGTGACTATGCGTTTAATAAGAATAAATAATTATGTTTCATTATGTCTATAAATATTCCATAAATACCATTATGTCCATAAATGTATGCCAGTTGGTCCATACAACATGAACAAAATGGTTTTTCGTCAACAAAATTGAAACGTTTAAATTTTATTTTTGTGTTATTTTTTTTTCAAGACTGATGTTTGTAGCAAATATTAAACCTAAGATGATTATAGGAAAAAACCAGAAGTCTATCATTAAAAATACATTTTTTTATGGTACAAAAACAAAACCGTGTTTCATTTTATACGTTCTTCCCCTAATGGCGTTAGGTTTTGAAAATAATGTAATTCAAATACACCCCTCGGCTTCGTCAGTTTTCGATTTTTTTTTCACACATATCGTGTGGTAAATTTTCATTCATGGGCTATATGTTTTGTTATGGTCAAGAAGCGTTCAATAAGCTTGTTAACCATTAACACTAACGTGATTTCCATCATCATCTTCAAAAAACTTTAGTCTTATCACTCCTTCACCCCCAAAACCGCACCAAACAGTGACTTTCCGAGGATGAATAGATCACCCCTGGATCACTTAAGGATTTTTATCAGCCAAAATCATATTCTAATGATTTTGAACAAACCCATTAAACTGCGTTCCTTCACGCAACTCTCTAAAAGTGCGGATAGTTGAACAGGCAATTTTATAGTAGGTACCATTAATTCATACCGCGTTGTTGAATCGCATATCTTTTCATAGTGAATTGACTCCACATAATGAACATGGCAGTTTATGACTTACATTTACATTTTAGACAGTGTCATCGCTGTTACGTTTCAAAGTTCTGACACTCTTATTAGAAATCTGTCTACATAAAATAGTATTTTATAGCTTGGACACAAAAATGATTTAAATTGAAATTCTAAACTATATGACCTGTCTTTCTCCTAAGTCTTTACCATATAATGCCATTAATATTTATGTTCTAAATGTACGCCTAAGACAATAAAAGACCTAAAGAAACATTTTATTTTGATTTATATCTATACGATTTTATGCTTTCTATTAAGTAAATGGTAAAACAGGAAAAATAGAAATGGTGCACATTGTGATTGACGTAAAATGAAATGAGTTCCCACCTCTTTCATATAATGGTTTAAATATTTCCCTACTATTGCAACTGTTTTCATACACGAGGCTTACTTGAATATTAATGAATTTTATGTATGTGTTAAACAAATACAACTGATAATATCCATAAAATGAAGTAATAATTTGGGTGTTGAAATATTAATATAAATACAGTTATATTGTATCGAACATATTAAACTTTTATTGCATGTGATATATCATCGAAGTTTAACGAAAACCAAAATAAATTGGTTGTTATTTAACAGAGTCTGAATCTGATCAAAATATTTTCAATGTTTTGACTTACTGTTAAATGTTTATTAACATAAAAATATTCAAAAACACGGAAAATTATTTCGTGCTCCACGTTTATATTGCACATTTCTTCAGCCGCCACCAAAAACGCCAGCAAGTGTCCCCCTAGACCAGTTTCTGGCCTAAAGCCATTTTTAAACGAGCTTGAACTGAGTCTTCAAAAAGCAGCTGAACAAATGACCAAAGATATGACGATATATATCGGCCAAGTCGGCTGTAGGGTCTAATACATTGCAGCTCACGCCACCCAGTGTTGAACATCCGCAACAGTCAGACGTATGCCCGTGAAGAATATTGAGAATATTCAATAACAAGAAAAGTTATTTCGTGCTACATGTAAAAATTACCCATTCCTTCAGTCGTAAGTCCGTAAGTTACATTTAAAGTTTAAAGTACAACATTTAAAGTTCTCAAGTCCTAAATTAATTCTTCTAATGCAAGTTTTTGTGTTTAAGTCACATTTTTTGTTGTTGGACTAATTGTTTGTTGTCGAATTAGTTGTTCTGGGTTGAACTAATATACAGTAAACATTTAATATTGTCATATACAAGGTGATGCCTAAGTTGGAATTTTTTAACAGCGTGTAGGACTACTCAAAACAAACATTTTTTTGAAATCCCATTTTTTAAATAATCTCCTACCGCCTTTTATAAGTTTTATAAAATGCAAGCCTTAAAATCATTTAAACGAATTTAATCGATCGGTCGCAAACTCAAAACAAATAGAAGACAACCATTGTTCATTCTTTTTTTTGTGGATCGCGCATTCCTATGATATTCTCTTGTTGCATTTTATTACCAGTTTTATCTTGGATTTCTATTGTGATTTTTGGAGAAATAAAACGTGTATGAAAATAGTGAATTAGATAACATGTCGTTAATTTATGGAGAGTGCCCTCAAAGTGCCAATGTTACATCTCAGCTATACGCTGAACGTTTTCCTTTTCGGGTTCACCTATTGGCGAAATGATGAAATAAGCCAAGATTAATATCTAAAATGTCTACTATTTTTAAAATTGCATGTATAACCATTGTTTCGACACACACAGCCTTTTTGAAATACAAATATTCAGTATATACTTACATATACTTACATACATATATACTTACAAATATAAAATATATATATTATTTTTCAATATACAATAGTTTGTATTGTTTGTATGTCGAAACAAATGTTATACTTACAATTTTAAATATAGTGCAAATTGTAGATATTAATTTTTGCTTATTTATTTTAAAATATTTTAGTCATGGAAGAGGCTTTATTTATTCGAAATGGAATTCACAATTCCCACAATACTCATTTTTGGTCAGTTGATAATCCTCATGCTTCTTGGTAAACAAATTCTCAATATAGATTTTCGGTCAATGGGTGGGCGGCAATTGTTAACGGCATTCTTGTAGGGCCTTTTATCTTGCAGGGTCGTTTAACGGGCGAAAACTATTTCGGATTTTCACAAAATCATCTTATCAGTCTTTGAAAATGTGCCTTTGAATATCATGAAGAATATGTGATTCTTACATGATGGAGTGCCAGCCCATTTTAGGCCTGAAGTGCGGGAGATCTCAGATATAACTTTTTCTAACAAGTGGATAGGTCGTGGCCAGTAGCGGAGCCGGCTAGGTCATTCATTGGCCTTGTGATATTTTTTTATGAGGTTACATGAAAACCATAGTTTTTAAAACGCCAGTTAGTACAAAGAAAGAACTTATTGATCGCATAAAACAGGCTGGTGAGATTATTAAGCGAATACATTTATCACTATTACGACCAAGCATCGACTCTGGGGAACGTCGTGCCCGACTATGCGTGGAACCGATCGGCGACCACTTTGAACCTTTCCATTAGGTACAAGGCGCAGGACCGGAATGAATATTGTTTTCGAAATTAATAGGGTAAGTTTTGTATCTCTCAGTTTTTTGAAAACTGGTATCAGAAGAAAATGTTTATTATATCGTGTTTTATACGCTGTTAAAAAAAAGCTCAACTTAGGAATCACCCTGTATAAATCTTATATGACAAGTTAGCTGGAAAAAGTCCACGTCAGATTGAAGTAAGCAAAAAAAACAAGATAGGATTGTATTTAGAAAATATTAATCATAGGCTTTAGAGACCATCTTCTTTGTTAAAGTTATTTTCGAAAAATTCTTGAAAATTTTAAATTTTTTTAATAGATTCAGGTTTTATCTGTATATTAACGGTACGATTTAATTCAGTAGAATTTTAATAAGTTCTTTATAATTACGTTTCGAAGTAACCTCTAGCCGTTCTGTTCGCACTGTTTAAAACGCAGTTCACAATAAGTATTTTGTGTTGTTTTATATAGTCGCTTAGTTATATTTGCTTTTTCTTTTATCGATTTTTTGTCACCCCATAATTTTATGGGGTTTTTCGAATGAGTATTACTAAGCTAATAGAGGAAGAGGGGATCATCAGGTGTCTGTCGACTCCTTCTATGATGCTACTTAATATTGGTAATGCCGCTGTTAACTTGGGAGCACCGTTTGTTTGCCTACGATACTTCTTTAATTATTTCGCTTGTTAACACATTCATTTGTTCTGTTTCATATTTGCTCATGTAAGGTGTTAACAAACATTTGCAGAAAATCAAGATTTTTATCAAAATCAACTAAACCACTAAACAAAATTGTAGATTTTAGGCCTTAGTAAATGACCAAACCATAAACTGGCAAATTTCGCGAATAGCTTTAAATGTCTTCCTGAATATGCCTATCGCTTCAATGATTATTTTCAGCAATTAAACATTAATGCTGATACTAATATATTGATTTTTTGCATTTTAGCATTCACATTTCGATGATTATGTTTATGTAAATAAATATTTTATCTACAAAAAAATAATAGAGTCATGATTCTTTTCCTGGTTTATTAAAAGTCTGTAGTAAAATATTCCTATGCCTTTACACAATCCATATTATTAGAAATTTTCTCATTCAGAAAAGTCTATCAGAATTGAAAAAAGAGATGGTACTATGGTCTAGATGATACTATGGTCAATGAATATGATGGTTGAAGGAAAACATCCTAGCAAATACTTTTTACCTGACTTTTCACAAAACCCCAAGAAAATACTTCAAAGGTGTTAAATCACATGATCTCGGTAGCCAATTAACATCGCCGTTTCTTGCAGTAACTCCTCCAGGAATATTTTCTCTCAATAAATCAATTATTTAATTTGCAAAGTGAGGTGCAGCACCATCCTGTTGGAACCACAAATCCTCCCCATGATATTATTTAATTCAGCCCACAAAAATCCAGTTATCGTCTTCCGATATTGAACACTATTCACAGTTACAGCTTCACTGGCAGCATTCTGCAAGAAATACAGCCCAATTACACCTTCTGACCATAATGCACACCAAACAGTGATTCATTTAGGATGTAAACTTTTATCATGAATTACTGGTGTATTTTTATCACCACAAATCCTGCAAGTTTGTTTATTCGTTTGTATTTTGTTTATTTGTCGTTGTCGGTAAAATGTCCTTCATCTAAGAATAGGATTTTTTGAAGAATAGGAAAATCATCAGTTTGTTCTTTGACTCTCTTGACAAATGCACGACATTTTGAATGATCCAATGGCTTTATTTCAACCTTATATGCCTTCAAAGTTAAATTATTTGGTAAAATACGCTATATTGTGGATTTACTGGGTACAAATTGTTAACGTAAACGTCGACTAATGGAAATTTCTGGATCTTCTGCAACACCTTTACGTACCAAATCAATATGCGCTTGTGAACGACCACTTTGACTATATATTGCTCTTTTATCTTCCACCGAACCAGTTTCTTCAAATTTTTTAACAATTAGAGTGATAGTGTTTTCAGATGGACGATTGTGCAAACAACAAATATCACGTAATTTTCTAAAAATATTTTTCACTGAACGTCCATTTTCATAAAACAATTAAGCAATTTTAACGCATTGTTGTATTGTGAATGGCTTATTTTTTATAAATGTCATACATTACACTTCTGAAATGAAACTAAACCTAGGCAGATTTTTAACGCCATCTGTGTTTTATTCAATTATTAAAAATCGCTCACTTTGAAAGACCTACTATTTACCTGATGGTACCATGCTGTAATAGATATTCTTGCCTTCGAACCTTTTGTTGCTCGTTACCAAGCCCCTATGATATTTTTTCGTTCATCTACGTAACAATCTGCTTCAAAAATGGGTCGTTGCCTTAGCGGTTTCGCAACAAACTATAGATGAATATGTAAGCGGTTGAGTTGGACTCGGCCACCCAAGGAATTTATTCCAGCAAGCGTAAATTACTTCTCGTTCAGAATGGGATATATGAAGAAACGATAAAAAGTTGGTGGAATAAAATTAAAGAATTAATTATAAATATATTTCAGTATAATTTCATTACATCGCGATATACGAGGGTTGCCCGTAAAATAAGGTCGCCATTTTTTACAAAGAAAAACGCATTTATTTGCAATGAATAATACATCATTGGAAAGCCTGGACTTTTACTATTCTTCTACATAGTCCCCGTTGCGATCGATGCTTTTTTTAATGCGGTATACCATTTTTCTTATACCCGTGTCATTCAACTCTCTCGCCACTTCGCGCAGGTATCGCGCAGGTATATCACTTCTTTCAACTACTCCCTCGTTCCACCCAGGTGCAACTTCAACGAAGGAAAAAGATGACAATTAATTAAAGAGATGATAATTAAACATAACCCTCTCCACTTTTGCAATCATTTCGTCCAAAACTGATGGCCGTCCGGTACGCTGTTTATCATGGACGTCTGTACGTCCATTTTTATAATCTCTTCGCCATTTTCGCACGTTTTTGATGTCCCATATTGTGTCGTCCATATACTTCGCATAATTGTTAATAAATTTCTATCAGCGTAGTGCTCCTGACACACAAAAAATGAATCACAGAACATAACTAACATCTGGCGGTAGCTACGAGTAGAAGTTCCATCGCAAACGGCTGCCAAAGACTGAGCGTGACATACCGCTTAGAGTGGTGGAAATTTGTAGGTGGGAAACCAAGCTACATGGAAGTGCTATCGGATCTTGCGTTAAAGAGTTCTTCGCGACCCGCATCGCCTTGGAGACCTTACTTTACGGACAACCCTCATATTTGAACATCTATAATCCAGAGTCTCAAAGTCATTACTATTTAAAACTACTTGTCAGTTTTAAATTCGAGATATCTATTAAAATTTGCTTTAACGTTGTCATACGTTGAAAATATTTGGATCTATTAAGGATCTAATGAAAAATACGAAAGTGGTTGGAAACCCAAGTAATTGATTTTTACCATAACTATAGGATCTAACTAACGTGTAGGATCGTGTATTGTCTTGGTGAATATTAATTTTCTTCAGTGCTAAATTAGGAAGTTTTTATTAACTTCGCTTTCTATTCGATTGTGATTGCTAGGCATTTTGATCAGAAATATTCATTTGTTTATTATAATATCAATATGCGAGGTATGTATATAAAATAATAAGACTGGTGGCACAGGGTTCCATTTGGCAACACTGTTGGTTTCTCCTTGGAAGAGGAGACAAGTAAGCATAGGATGCGTCCCCAGTACAAATATGAAATCTCTAAACAGACATGGTGGCCTGCTGCAATTATTTTATTAAAATGGATTTTTCTTGTGCTTTCTGGAACTAAGTGGTAAAAATTTCAAACGTAGGTGCGCTATCAAGTTTTGCTTCAGACTTAGTCCCAGTATGACGGAAAGTTTTACTTCAATAAGCCTACGGAAATAATGGTTTGTTAAGAGCCCAGGTTTTCAAGTAGTTTAAAGGATTCTCAGAATCGAGAAGCCGAGACTCGATTTAAAATGAACCTTATGTCAACGACTCACCCTGCGTTCAGGAGACTTCATATTGACATACCCGATCACATAAAATCTGTTGAAGATATTTTTTTTGTTTTGTTTCTATTGAAAATGCTTTACCTTATTTATTTCTATCGACAAACCGACCGGAAATTTATTGAACACATTCCAGTTATAATCAAAATTCAATACAATCGCATATATTTTCTGTTACTTAATCATATATAAATCAAATATAATGAACCAATTTTTTACTTAATTTACTCCTTCGTGTGTTTTATTCAATTATTAAAAATCGCTCACTTTGAAAGACCTACTATTTACCTGATGGTACCATGTTGTAACACATTCCAGTTATAATCAAAATTCAATACAATCGCATATATTTTCTGTTACTTAATCATATATAAATCAAATATAATGAACCAATTTTTTACTTAATTTACTCCTTCGTTTTCGATTACCAAAGTCTTCCCTCTGTATACTTCAGAATTAATCTCGAAGTGTGTTCAAAGAAAAAACCTCGAAAGGATGTAGCGGAAAATACTAATTTCTAATTAAATGTTTGAAAGCAATATACAATCCCCCTGAGATTGCGAAGCTGTATCTTTAAAATGACAACTTGTTATATGAACAATGATTTTAACCAAGTTTATATAGTAAGATATATATTTATATATATATATCAGTGATGTACAAAGTTTTCACTAAGATAATTTCTAAAAGAATATTAAAAAAACTGAATGACGCACAACCAAGAGAACAAGCAGGATTCAGAAGTGGATTCAGTACAATGGATCACATCCAGGTTGTACAGCAGGTCATAGAAAGGCACAACGAATACACCATGCCACTGTGCTTGGCTTTTATCGACTACGAAAAAGCATTTGATTTCATCTCAAAGCATGCGATAATGGATGCACTGCTTAGCCAAGGTGTAGAGAGAGCCTATGTAAACCTATTAGAATCGATATATGATGGAGCTACAGCCACAGTTCACCTTGATGATCTTGAAGTGGGAATTAATATAGAACGAGGTGTACGGCAGGGTGACGCAATCTCGCCTATTCTTTTCTCGGCTGGCCTTGAAGAAGTGTTCCGTAAACTGGATTGGGAACAGGATGGGGTAAAGATCAATGGTGCAAACTTAAACCATCTTAGATTTGCAGATGATATTATTCTCATTTCACAAGACCCAGAGGAGCTGCAAAGACGCATACAAGAACTGCAAAGGGCTGGCGAACCATTTGGCTTGAAAATAAACCTGAAAAAGAGTCAGGTTATGTTCAATAACTTCGCTCAGGATAGAAGAATTTCAGTTTTAGGAAGGGATTTAGAGATTGTGGACAGCTTTGTATATCTTGGGCAGAGGATTTCCATGGAGGGGAATACCGCCCGGGAGGTGGAACGGCGTGTTAAATGTGGCTGGCAGGCATTTGGTAGGCTCAACATAGTGTTTAAGAGCAGACTCCCACTTTGCCTGAAAAGAAAAGTATTCGATCAGTGCGTTCTACCCGTTATGACATACGGAAGTGAAACCTGGACACTCACATCGCAATCAATTCAAAAACTTCGGGTGGCACAGAGGGGAATGGAAAGATGTATGCTTGGCATTACAAGACGAGACAGAAAGTCCTGCGCATGGATCAGGGAACAAACAAAAGTCTGTGACATCATTGGAAGAGTAAAACAGTTGAAATGGAGATGGGCAGGCCATATAGCGAGGCGATGGGACGACAGATGGACCAAGGCAATCCTGGAGTGGATACCGCTTGATCGCAAACGTCCGCGAAGAAGACCGAAAGCACGATGGACTGATGAGATCGTTAAGTATATTGGACCCGAGTGGCAGAGGAAAGCCCAGGACCGTGAAGCTTGGAAGCATGCTGAAGAGGCCTTCATCCTGCAGTGGATCGATACGGGCTGATGATGATGATATATATATATATATATATATATATATATATATATATATATATATATATATATATATATATATATATATATGGTCAATTATTATTTTATTATTATTTTGTTAACGTTTCGGTATATTTATAAATCAACTTCAGAACAATTCTATAATATACATTCTGTCAAAAAAAGTACCCGGAATTGGTCAATAAAACATAAAATTATTTATCTAAATGTATTGCATCGCCTTCAGAGTAGACCCCTTCCGAAAAAATAATACAGGAATAAGGAATAATCCAATTGTCAAAACATTTTTTAAACGCATTTTCCGGAATCGACTTCAGTTCTCGCCGCGAATTCTCTTTTATGTCTTATATTGACCGAAAAGGGGTGCCTCGAAGTGGTAATGTGAGTTTTGAAAAGAGAAAGAAGTCGGCCGAAGCCATATCAGGTAAATACGGTGATTGCTCGATGCTGTTTGTTCAGTTTTTGGTTAGAAATTCGTTCACATTGAT
Organism: Cosmopolites sordidus; assembly: GCA_031761425.1. Lineage (NCBI taxonomy): Eukaryota > Metazoa > Arthropoda > Insecta > Coleoptera > Curculionidae > Cosmopolites > Cosmopolites sordidus. Next base: position 399,676 of record JARFXV010000914.1, read on the forward strand.
AGCCTGTGAGATGGTGCGTTGTCTTGATGCAAAATCCAAGAGTTTTCTAGCCGCAAATCTGGTCTTTTTCGGCAAATTTGCTCTCACAAACGCTGCATACTGCTTAGTCAGATAAATATTTTTTATTAACCGTCTGACCTTCTGGCAAGAATTCTGAGTGCACAACATCGCGATAATTAAAGAAAACAGCCAACGTCACCTTAACTTTTGATCGACTTTGACCTGGATTTTTCTATTTCGGCTCAGTTGGGAGCCATCATTTCTAAGCTTATTGACCGGTTTGCATGTCAAAATCATATACCCATGTCGCATCACCAGTTACAATGCGTTTTTTGAATGTGGGAATGGGGAATGTGGCGTTTTATTTTATGATGCGTTTTATGAACTGACTCGTTCTAGCACGTCTTAAGCGACCTCTACGCGACTGAATTTCTGAAGAACTTCACATCTTTCGGCACTAACCGAGCGGCAACGCGTTTCATGTCTAAACAATCGCTTAAAATGGTACGAATTGATTCATGAGATACAGAAAGATTATCGGATATCTCTCTCAAACTTGAATGACGATATTCAGTCACCATTTTCTTCACTTTAGCGATATTAACTTCAGTTGAAGACGTTGATGTCCGAACACAGCGACGCAAATCTTTCTACACATCTCGACCGGTTTTGAATGCACTGCACCACTCATATGCACTTATTTTTAATAAAGTCGATTAACCGTAAACCTTCTGCAATATTTTCAGCAAGTCGGCACACGAATATCCATTTGCAATGCAAAATTTAAGACAAATTCTTTTTTCGATGGTTTTATCCATTGTAAAAATCGCAAAACACACTTGAGGTGAACTGACAAAATCGAGCACTGTAAACAAACTAAATAGCAGATGACGTTCAAACTCTGAGTCAGTATAGAGGACAGTTGTGCCAACTTAGCAAAAAAATAATTTTGACAATCCTTTAAAACGGGGTTTAACGGTTTTCCGGTACTTTTTTGAGAGAATGTATATCACTTTTACAAACAAAACAAATTTATGTTCAAATACCTACCAACTATATCTTATTGAAAAATTAATTTCTTACATTTTTAAATGAAATATGACATTCTTTGTCAGTTGACTCGTCAGTTGACATTCTTTGTCTTTGTCTTCAGTTGACACATTTTTGAATTTGACATATTTTACAAATTTGTTACCTTAAATGTTTCATATTATATTTTTTGTTTTTTTATTGCAACCTAACAATTTAAAAATTTTCAATTTTTTTTGTTATTAAAAGCAGAATGCACATAATATATAACCATAATAGAATAACAAATAAAAATTGCATACCATTACCATACACACCAGAAATAAATAATAAAATAAAAAAAGTTCTTAAACCATATAATATAAACATAGCAGAAATACCCATGCATACAAACAAATATTTACAAAATTAAACCCACAAACACCCAAAATCGAACAAACAAATTTAATTTACAAAATCGGTTGCTTAAATTGCCTAAGCTCATATATTGGCCAAACTAAACAATATTTAAATAACAAAGTAAATAAACATAAAAAATGCATTAGAAACCTAGAATCAAACATAGCTGCCCTTTCAAAACATGCATTAGATAATGATAACAACTTTAATTTTAATATCATAGAAATTTTGTATTTTGAAAAACAATTAAAAAAAAGTATAAAAGAAATGATTTATATATAAAAAAACAAATAGTACCAATAATTTCAGAAAGATACGGATAATTTAAGTTGTGTATATATTCATTAAATAGTAAATTTTCATTAACATTTTTTTTTGCATCTAATACCATTAGAAGTGAAAAATTCAAAATTGTTAGGTTATATTAAAAAAGAAACAACAAATTTAAAGGTAACAAATTTGTAAAACATGTCAAATTCAAAAAAATTTCAACAGGAGATTAAACAAAGAAAGTCATATTCTATTTAAAAAAGAAGATATTGTTGCTAGTAGTTTTTGAATATGAACTTGTATTGTTTGTAATAGTGATTGAAAACAAAATTGATTTAACTTTGAATATTATATATATATATATATATATATATATATATATATATATATATATATATATATATATATATATATATATAAATATATATATATATATATATATATATATATATATATATATATATTCTTCTTTTTTAAATAGAATATTAAAAGATTTGCGGCTAGAAAACTCTTGGATTTTGCATCAAGACAACGCACCATCTCACAAGCTATCAGTATTCACCCGATATGGCTTCGGCCGACTTCTTTCTCTTTTCAAAAAAAAAAATCTTTTCTTCTTCTTTTCAAATAGATATATATATATATATATATATATATATATATATATATATATATATATATATATATATAAAGTTGATTAAAATCATTGTTCATATAACAAGTTGTCATTTTAAAGATACCGCTTCCCAATCTCAGGGGGATTGTATATTCCTCAGCCTGCCTGGAAGAAGGGTTCCTTAATCTGGATTGGGAACAGGACGGAACAAGGATTAATAGTGCATACTTAAATCTTCTTAGATTCACAGATGATAACGTTCTTGTTTCACAAGACTCAGAGAAACTGCAAAGAGACGCACACGATCTGCAAACGGCTGCAAAGGAAAGTCAATAACGATATATATATATATATATATATATATATATATATATATATATATATATATATATTATTATATATATATATATATATATATATATATATATATATATATATATATATATATATATATATATATATATATATATATATATAAATATATATATATATATAATTATATATATATATATATATATATATATATATATATATATATATATATATATATATATATATATATATATATTCTTCTTTTTTAAATAGAATATTAAAAGATTTGCGGCTAGAAAACTCTTGGATTTTGCATCAAGACAACGCACCATCTCACAAGCTATCAGTATTCACCCGATATGGCTTCGGCCGACTTCTTTCGCTTTTCAAAAAAAAAAATCTTTTCTTCTTCTTTTCAAATAGATATATATATATATATATATATATATATATATATATATATATATATATATATAAAGTTGATTAAAATCATTGTTCATATAACAAGTTGTCATTTTAAAGATACCGCTTCCCAATCTCAGGGGGATTGTATATTCCTCAGCCTGCCTGGAAGAAGGGTTCCTTAATCTGGATTGGGAACAGGACGGAACAAGGATTAATAGTGCATACTTAAATCTTCTTAGATTCACAGATGATAACGTTCTTGTTTCACAAGACTCAGAGAAACTGCAAAGAGACGCACACGATCTGCAAACGGCTGCAAAGGAAAGTCAGGGCATGTTCAATAAATTCCCTGAGGATAAAAAGATTTCTATTTTAGGAACGGACTTGGAAATTGTTGATCACTATATATATATATATATATATATATATATATATATATATATATATATATATATATATATATATATATGTATATATTGGGCAGAGGATTTAAATAGAAGGGTATACCTTCCGGGAAGTGGAACAACGCGTTAAATGTGGCTGGCAGGCATTTAGCAGGCTCAACATAGTGTTTAAGAGCAAACTACCACTTTGCCTGAAAACAGTCCTTGGTCAGAATGTCCCGCCCGTTATGACATACGGAAGTGAGACCTGGAATTGCACATGGATCTGAGAACAAACGAAAGTGAGTGACATCATTGGAATAATAAATAAACGATGAACTGATATTGTTAAGTATATTGGATCCGAATGGCAGAGAAAAGCTCAGGACCGCGAGAGTCGGAAGCATGAAGCTGAAGAGACTTTCATCCTGCAGTGGAGTAATACGGGTTGATATATATATATATATATATATATATATATATATATATATATATATATATATATATATATATATATATATATATATATATATATATATAATATTCAAAGTTAAATCAATTTTGTTACTTGCCTAACCTGCATAATATCATAATAAATAATCACTTAGGTTGAGTTATTAACTAACTTAATAATTGTCGATTGAATATCCTGAATATGAATTCGACTACTATTAAATTTGAGAAATATATTTTCCCAATACTATTTGTTGACGAAAGCATAAATATATCTTTAACGTTTAGAAGCATGTTCAATTTTCGTGTCAATTAAAAAGCAATCCTTTTTAGGTTGAGTGGAAAAGGTTAACGTGTTCGGAATCGAGGGTTTTCTGATTGCACGTTGCGTCGACCTGTCAATCCCTTTTTGCTCGAGGGCAGGATTTGATTGATTCCTGTTGTTGGTAATCGGGTAACAACTAAAGTCGGAAGTATTGGGAAATGGTTGGTTTTAAATAACATTAGACGTTGAATTTTTTTCCATTCCTTTCTGCAACCTTGAACATTAATCCTGAATGCAAGCAAGTCGTCAAGTTGTTATCTGTACATTCAGGATCTATAATTCTATATTAATGAGCCTTTTTATACAACTACGGCCTTTTTGAAACAAAAAAAAACATTCATTATTTACAGTGATCCTGCAAACGTAAAAAAAAATCGATTTTTTCCCATTTTTTTTTATAAACCTTACATTTTTTTTTTTTTTAGCTATATAAATTGACAATTGTTTAAGAGTTGAATAAAGGGAACTAACAATAACGCCTCTCGTTTGCTTAAACCATAGTTACCACGGTTAAGAAAATCTAAGATTTGAGGGTCCGCATGAGCCATAAAGCTCATTTTTTATTTTATTTAAATTAATAGTATAGGGTAGTCGATAAACAAAACTGCACATTCTGAACCTTAGAATATGCCCGTATATTGCACCAGATACCACTACACAGTCCAAAATATAACAACTTCGTGTGATATTGGCAAATGAGGAATTTTCGGCCCATTTTTTCGAAGAAGATGGAATTACAGTAGCCATTAGTCAGGTCGTTACGAATGTTTCAAAGCTTTTCAAACCAGAATTTCAAAAACGAGGAATCAAAAAGAGAGATGTGTGGTTTCAACAATATTGGGTTACCAGTCATTAAGCCAGCGCTTCCATGAATATTGTTCGAGTTGTATTTTCTAATCGTACAATGTCTCTGTTTGAAGATGTCTCATGGCCTCTTCGTTCCCGGATCTTTCCATTGGTGAATTTTTTTTAAACTTTCGAGAACGACTCTTGAAATTTTTACAAGAAATTGATGATCCATTTACTGTAGAACACCTTATGTAAATCATAAAGTGGTTACTTTATTTCGCTCTTCCTCTCTTACTTACATTCATGTAATTACTGGTCATCCGATATTCCTTATTCCCATCATGTACCATTTTAATGCTTCGTTTGTTATATCGTCATGTTATTTTTTTCTTTTCGTTATTTCATAGCTTAATTAGTTCCACTTCTTTTCTTTTAATTATATTAATAATTTGTTCTTGATTCCTTTAATTTCTTCTTGATTTTGAAGTTCCACAGAGGTGGTGATATATACAGCTTTCAGTTCTAGGCTATTCTGCAATTTCCTTTCAATCATATATAACGTTTTAATAGCCATCTGTTTTGAATTGCCCAATTTACTACTATCATCTCGTAGAGGTTATTGTGCAGAAAACCTACCACCATTTTTTCGAACATATGTGGATACAAAGCTTTCTTCACAAGCAGTTTGCTCCAGTGATAATATTGGTCGAGTTTCAAAATATTCTATTTGTCAAAATCTCTCAAGTTGTTTCTGGATATAATTGTCAGTGTCATCACTAACAGCAAAATTACCTAATGTCTTAACTGGCTCTTTATTGTTGAACATGGCTCTTACTTGACGTGATAAAACCCATTTCAACTTAGTTACCGGAGCTATTACGTTACTATTAGGTAATTTAAATTGGCCAATGCATAGTAATTCCCAGAAAATGTACCCATCAGTGCATCAATTCTAGATGGTATGTTATAGGTAGGATCAGCTAAGTTAATGTTATTTGGAATTTCTAAATTGGAACATTTCGCATAATCCAGTGGTAAATTACCAGTAATGTTATCTACTAGGAAACCTAATTCCGTTACAAATTTATTATTAAGAGACTTAAGTTTAGTCTGTACCTTGAATGAAATGTTAGTACAAGATTGACCCAAACCATAAACTGGAATATTTATTTTTTGTTTAGATAATGCCAATACACCACAAAGACGCTTTGTAATAAAATTGCTTTGAGAACCAGAATAAAGCAGTATCCTACATTTCTGATGTCTGCCAGAACTATCTATTTTAAAAACAACTGCTGCAGATAACAACACTTGACTGTCAACGTTTGATATGTGCACAGACACAGATTTATTATTTGAGCTATGATACTGATTTGCCTGATCATCTGAAAGTGAGTGTTGTCAGCTCGCTTACCAAAATGTAATTGTACATTATATCTCTTATTACACAATTCACAATTTGTTTCCACTGTACAAAATTGAATTGAATGATTCAAATCTAAACAGTTTGTAAAAATTTTATTTTTTTTAACTTCAAAATATCTCCTTTTAGAAGATAACTACAAGCACTTATTACAAATAGAAATGTTGTAATCTTGTTTACAGAGAAAACTTAAGTTTACTATGATATAAAAAAACAGTACTTGCTGAAAACAAACTTTTTAACAGCAGTTTTCGCTTTCATACAACAGCACCGATATAATATTTTTGTATTTTTTTTTATTTGTCTTCGGGCTAACCTGACCGCCAAATTTGGTTTAGCATCAAAGAGGGTTACGCGCTTTTTTAATCTTTGGTCCTCATTTATTTTGCCAAATGTCAATAAATACACTTATTATTTATTTATTATAATATTTATTATATTTTCTAGAAAGTGGACCTCTTGTACCTACTTTATATTTTCTTTATCTAAATAAAACTCATCAAGTTCATCTAACCCCATTCTTATTTTGATTTTTTTGGCTCTGACATTTTATATTTCATTATTTCATCATTTTTTAACATTTTCTTGATTTACACATGCTTCCATTTTCTTTCGGAAGTGTTCTTCCAAATACATAATCTGTGCATATAATAAATAACCGTGGAGATGGTTTGTATCCTTTCTTTATTCTTTAAGCTATTCTTATTTTCCTAGTCGTAGGTCCCTGGTGCAATGCCTAAATTGCTCACTTTACTTATATCATTTTAATAAGTTGGATAATGTGTACATCAGTTCCGAAATGTTTTTGGACATTTCATGTATCCTTATGCTTTATACTGTCAAAAGGTTTAGCATGGTCTATAATTACCATTATTCGTAATGTATACTTTTCTATCGCCTTTTCTCAATTTTTTACTGTGTTTGTATTCATTAATGCTATGCTGTATGATAAATTTGGTAATATTAATCATACCCCAATTATTTTTATCGATCTAAAATTTTTAGTTTTCAAAATATTTTTGTAATTAACTCCGTGTACCGTAATCTCCACTCTTTAAAAGCCGCTAATATTTACGAAATCTGTTTAATAACGGTGAAATTTATCTTTAGATCCTGTAAAATTAATGTGGTTAGTTTATAAAATTTCGGAGGAAAATATTTATGAATTTAAAAATCTCTATCATTTAAAAATCTTCTTTCAATTCAAATTTGTTTTTATAAGCATTCCTATTAAGTGTTATAAAAATTTAAGTAATATTTTTAGGTATTTGCAAATTATTTAAAGTGTCTACATTTTATTTCTTTTTGAAATAAAATAAAAGCAACTTTTGAAATGTAATAGTGAACATTTATATAAAATTACCTAGAAGTATAGTGCTGTTCAAAATATATTGTTGACCGAATGGGTGCAATAAATTGTTAACAATAAGTTGCAAAAAAATGTAAACAGGGCTGGGCCTAATAAAATAACAAGTAAAAAGATAAAATTAATTTTATATCTGGTTTAGTAGTTTCGAAATATTTTAGTTTAGTTCGCATTATTTTCTTAAACAGTGCAGTTCTATAATTTCCATCGTATTTTTATTATTATAAATATGCTAAAAATGTGGCATTCTTGGCAAGATAATGATCATTGTGCCTCCGGTAGTGCTAATTTAAAAAAGAAAAAACATTTATCCTCCGATGCTAAGCAAATTGTTAAAAATGTATATGTTATAATAGGGGGCTTAATGTAGTCGCCTCCTCTCTGTAGCTGCACCAGAAACGTCTTCATTAACAGAAAACGCCATTGTCTACAGTTAAAGATATTGTGATGAAGCCAATTAAAGTCAAAAAAGTTTGTAGTGATTCTGGTAAAAGCAAATGTGTTGACAAAAGCGACAAAGACTTAATTCGAAGCAAAATTTAGTCTATGTATGAAGAGCAAATTGTGCCTACATTACATCCATTACAACAGCGACTAACTAAAGATCAAACCAACTCTTTTTGCAACAGAACTAGCCTCCGCAGAATATCATCTCTATTGCGTTTTATATATCGGCCAATTAATAATAGACAAATATTAATGGAATTACAACGATTGGCGGTGTGACTACTTAAACTCTATAAAAAATATAGATTAGAAAATCGTCTCATTATGTACCCTGATGAAACATATGAATACACATGAGACTCCAGCAAAACGATGGGTAGGTACATCAAGAAAATGCCAAACCAAAGACCCAGCTAACAAGGGAAAAATAATTCCAATTTTACATGCTGGTTCCGAGGATGGATGGGTTCCTAATTATTTACGGTTGTCCTCCAAAAATATTAAACATTCATCTTTGGACTACCATGACGACACCACAGGAGAACTTTTTGAAGACTGGTTTATAGATAGCCTTTTGCCCAATGTGCCTAAGGAAAGCGTAATGTATAATGCTAGTTATTATAACCGCCAAAAAAAATCAGTTTCTAATGCAAATAACACTAAATTAGAAATTCAGAACTTCGAAAATGCATTAAAAAATTTTAATCTTCTAGAAATATTAAAAACATTTAATATTAAAACGGAATATGGATGTGATACACCTGAAAGGCGTGTTTTACGCCTTTCCCGTATTATTGTATTTTTAATCCAATTGAACATATGTGGCATCAGGTAAAATCCAATATTAGAGAAGAAAATATTTATCCGACTCTAAGTGTAAGTTCTGCAACATTAATTAGGAAGGTTGTAGATATTATTCCCAAAGAATGGTAGATAAATTCGATTAACCATGTTATTAAAATAGAAGATTCCTATGTATCATTTACTAATAATATCGAACTATTTTTTATTAATATAAATCAAAGTGACAGTGAGAGTGAAACCGAATTAAATGTATAAACAAATTTAAATTATAATTTTTATTGTAATGATAGATAAATTTATTTATTTATTTATTTTTATTGTACTAATAAATTTAAAATACATAAACCAATAAACAATGTTTTAGTCATACATAATAATAATAATAAAATTAATTAAACTAACAAAAAAATAAATAGCAAACAAATAAATACCAATAAACCAAACAAATAAATTGCACAACGACCGACTTCGAGAAAACCAAGAAATCAAACAATACACAGATATACATAGCGATATGAGAAAAAGAAGAAGAAGTTTTGCGGACACATAAAACGGATGAATCCTAGTAGGCTAACTAGGCAAATAGTCGAATTTTATGAAAACAGAAGCAGAGCTAAAGTAGAAATAATTAAATGGGTTGCTGCAATTAAAGAGAACCTAACATCAGCAAATATTACACAAAGTCAAATTTAGGATAGAGACTGTTTCAGATACAAGGTTAACGCTCGGGAGGTTGGCCAGAGAGAAAAATGTAGGAAGACTGGAACAACTTGGTCTGACGAAAGGAAAAAAGCTCATAGCGAAAGAATGAAATCAGTATGGGCGCAAAGGAAGGTTAACAACAATAAACGCCTCTAACTGTACTTCGCGTGGTCCACTAGGGCCCATACGTGATTAACAACAATAATTAAATATTATTTTATTTTTTCCTAAAAATTATGCAGAAGTTAAACCACTCCGACTCTGGCGTCATTGAAGAAACTAGGAATATTTTTATTTAAATTTATTGGGGCTATTAACATTTTGCCGAAAGGCAACGAAATATCTTGAACCGGACCATAATTTAAATTATTTTTAAGTTCGAACCTCAAGAACTATTTAGTAACTAAATATACAGCTTAAATTGGGCTTCAAACCGCAATCATCAGCTATTGGTATAACAGTGATTAGCATCCAGCATGGGCTATCAACCGTTGGTTTTTGCTCTCAAGAGTTTTCCAATAAAACTGTCAGAAGTTTGAAACGTAATGGCGACAACACTGTTTAAAATGTAAATGTCATTCATAGACTATTGCATTTTACACATTGTCAATTTACCATGGAAAGATACACGATGCACGTAAGACACGACACGCGGGTAGAAATTATCCATATCTACCATCAAAATGCATGTTCAGTTCGCCAGGCTTTTCGAAAGTTGCGTAAAATTTATGTCCAACATAATCGACCAACCATAACGGCAGGATTTGGGGCCAAGAGAAACCTTAAGTGATTTAGAAGATACCTCTTCATTGTCAGAAAGTCGTGCCCTTGGATTATGTTTTGTGGGGTTATGTTAAATTTCTTGTTTGCAGAAATAAACCCCGAACAATTCTTGACCTTAAATAAAGCATTCAGACCACCATGTGTGAAACAGTAATCGAAAATTGGGTCTTCAGAAGGCATTCCACATTTGAACGACATTATTTCTTAAATATAATATAATTATTTGTTCTTCAATACAAAATAAACATTACCGGATTAACACTCGTAGTTATCATTGTGCCTCATTTTAAAGTTCTAACAACTCTTATTGAACAACTGTTAAGAGTACCTCTTGGAAGGCATTCGGTCTTACCAGCTTGGTTACTATTTGGTGGGACTGAAGGGGAATTTCTAATTTTCAACAATAGCAGACACTTTATACATGTGTTCTTCAGATAAAAATGATGAAATTTTTGATGGACCTGACCTTGCAGCACCTTTAATGTCCTCTCTACCCCCATGAAATCTTGTAAGTCTAGACAGTAAGTAACTAAGAGAGTTTTACCCATCATAACACAAACCATAAGCTGTTTTATGATTGGATTTTCGATAAACTCTCCAGTCTATCACGTCTTTTCATTATAAAAGGCGTATCTCCTTCAATTTTTTAATGGAGAAAGCTAAAATATGTAATTACATAATTAATGTAATAAAGTTATAATGTAATTACGCCATGAAAGATGGTTTTGTTGGTTACACAAATATTCACTCATCTGGTCAAGTAAAGAATCAATGTCTGATTTGGTAACATTGAAATATTAGTGTCTTGGAAAATTTTTGAAAGTGTTTCAAATAATAAAAAATCCAAATTACCTCTTTTAGGTGTTGTTTTTTATTTTAAGTTTGAATGTACAACCAATATATCTTCCATGTTCTAACGTATAAATTCAAGACATAAAGACTTTCAGAGCATAGCATGGACACAATAGTAAAAACATAGATATCTATTGAGAGAGAGGTATGTTAGAAGTAACGCAGCCTTGCCGAAAACCAAATAACTGTAAAACGAAAGTTAAGGGTGAGAGAGAGAGAGAGAGGGTAAGCAAGTAGGTTAATTTAAGTGGAGTTTCGCTGGGTACAATGTTAACAACAAATCTGAAAGATAAGAAATGAAATAACTTAATATAGCAATGGAGACCATGGTTGGGTAAAAGAACTAGATGTCAACCCCAGATGAAATGGGGCGAGGTTCAAAATTAAAATGAAAATTACGGAATTAATAAGCCCATACGAAAAACAACAGTGGATTTATCGATAATGTGCATATGAAACCATCCATTTAAATGTTTTTTTTTCTAGAAGGTACTTAATAACCCAAAACAATAAATCTAAAAAAACACAAAAGGAACAGTTAGATACCTTTGTCACAAATTATTTTAAAAGAAAACTAGTGGCTTTTATCGCTAGGGAAGACAGCGTTTCATCTATATATTTTTACGACCGTATTCAAAATGTATTCAAAACAAAATTGCAGTAATTTGTATACAAATTATGGATAGTACACAAAACAGTCCATAAAGTATTTCAATTTTTCACATATCGAGATCTAGGACACAAACCCTAAACAAATTTTCTTTTTGCCTTGAAAAATATACTTGCTTATATTGTCCGGAGATTTTATCTTAGTACGCTATAAAAACCTCCGTGTGTATACGATATCGTCGTTTTCGACCGTTACCCTAAAATTTAAAATCGATTATAGTTGTATTTTTACGATTATTGTCCGCACAAAACGATCCAAGAACGTTATTGCGATTGCATTGGGGTGTAATAAAAAGTGGTTTGTTGTGTAGGACTACTCGTGTTTGAGTAATAAGGCGGTGGAATATTACATCTTATTTTTTTTTTGTGAGCCCCATAATGAATAAAAATTTAAAACTATCTTATATACAGTGGAAACTGTTTTTAAAAAATATAATACATATTTTTTATTTGTTTAAACTTTAGTTTTTCACACTCAAACAACTTATCTAATAGTTGTTTCTAAAAAGAAATTGTATTTTTATCAGAATATCACTGTCCTTTAAATTAATTAAACATTTTTAGTACTGTGGTATAAGGGGCATTATTTTTTAGAATCATCTTCAGAAATGTACACGATTCTATTTAGAGTAATTAGTTAGAATTAGGGACGCGTTAGCAACTAAGGTTACCTAGCGACTGGATGATCTACAGCTTAATGAGTGCTCTTAACTACTCTTATCAAGTATCTGTTGATAAAATATCATAAATCATTGTGTATTTATGAATGTTTAATCTTTTGTTTCTCTAGATACAACTGAGTAGCGGTTGACATTGTAGAAAACCTCACAGAAGGCATTTAGCCTCACACAGTCTGGTTACCGGCATGATTAAAGGAGGATTGTTAGATTTTACACTATTCCCTGAAAATACAAAAATATATTTAAATGTATGTAACGATGTTGCTAAGTGCCATCTGACATATAAATCGTAAAGTTTGATATTGTTGATTGTATACGTACTTAGAACGTGTTGTCATACGGACGTTATTTGTGTTATTTAGTGAGTGAAAATTTCATCTCAGTCAAACAATGGAATTCACTCGTGAGAATTTGTGCGGCAACAGTGCATCGATCAACTCACTTCGACTTTTGGCGATGAAGCACACATAACACCACTCTATATCACTGGATTAGTAAATTCAATTGTGGCCGTCGTTCGCTCACGGACCAATTTAAAGACGGTCGTCCAAAATCGGTTGTTGTGTCAGAAAAAATCGATACTGTGCGCGAACTGATAAAACGAGATGGTCATGTGACATACCGTGAAATTAAAGCATCCTTGGGCATTGATATATAAGCATACACAAGATTTTACATGAACATTTAGCAGTGAAAAAGATTTCTTCGCATTGGGTTCCGCATAATTTGACAATCGCTCAAAAAAGACTCGTGTTGATTGGTGCAAAGAAATGCCCAAAAAATACAATCGAGGTACGTCAAAAGTCGAGTATATCATCGACACAGGTGACGAATCTTGGATTTATGCATATAAGTCCGAAAGTAAAAAGCAGTTGACGGTATAGGTCTTTCAAAATGAGCCAAACCTAACAAAATTTGTTTGCGCAAGAAGCACTTTGAAGCAAATGGTCACCTGTTTCTGTGGGATAAATGGGCATGTGGCTACAGTGCAATTAGTGAACCGTAGAATAGCCAATTCTGAAAAGTACACAACCATTTGTTCGCCAAAAGTCTTTGACGAAATAAGAAAAAACAACCAGCTGCTGCTGCACACATCGGGCCGAACAACTTAATATTTGACCGGCTAAAACATCCAATTAATCATCCACCGCACAGTCCTGATTTGGCACCCAATAACTTATTTTTGTTCCTGTCCGTGACGAATTCACTACGTGATCAACGATTTTCGACGCCGAAAGAAGATATTGATGCGTTTAAAATGCTTGTTTTGGAGATTAAAATTTAAAATATTTTCTGTACTCGAATATCATGACGTGTTTCTTATTTATGAAGAAAGTCGTATCAAGAAGCAGTATATACCCAAATGTTTTGAGTGTATCAATATACATTTCTTGTTGAACGTTTTGAGCATTGAATTTAATAAAATAATTAATCATGGGTTTCTGAATGTCACGTGAATCATTTAAAACGTGGTATAGTGTGAAAAATTAGTACTAGTAATTTCAAGTTTTTAATTAAACCACAATAATTGTAATAAATTTTATTAAACGACAATAATCGTTTTTTTTTGTAACAAAATAAGCCAAATTTATCGAGTAATTGGCTATAAAAATATTTTATTTCATTTAACTGAGGTAGCAGATGTTACATAATGAAAATAAATCAAAAAACTAAATTTCTTAAAGGGCCTAGAAATAAATAAGAAAAAATTTGGGTATTTCACTAAACTAGTTACCTACCAGTTAGACTTGAATGGTTCACCCTTGATAAATTTATATTGCTCTTCTAGATATCAAAAAAAAAAAAACTCTCTACCATCATTTATGGTATTATTAGGTCGATTGACAGTTTAGGATTTAATTGCGTTCCTTATTGTTCATTTAATATAGGTCGTATTTGAAAAAGGCATTGTGTCGAAACAATTGTAATAAAAGTAAAGTAAAGTTTTGGGGTTAGAGGCGCATCAGCAACTGAGAAGGCTAGTTAGCGGCTGGACCTACAGCTTAACATGGGTTCCGAACCACGGTCATCAGCTACCGAAAACCCCGGTCAGCACCCCCGTCGGGCTATGAACCCTTGGTTTTGTGCTTAACAGAAAGTATCTCGAGAAGCCTACCGACTGGCAAGTGACCAACGTAGAAAACCTCTCAGACGGCTTCCGGCCTTACCCAGCCTCGAACTGGCGTAACTGAGGGGTGATTCCTTGTCAGATTTTACACTCTTACCTAGAAACATTCACAAAAACATTTTTGCCGGGATTCGAACCCGCTCCACAATAACTGCCGTAACGTAAGGCTGATGCCTTAGACATCACAGCTAATGTGGCACAATTATAATACAAACAAGTTTTAAATATAATGGATACAAATCTTAGTTTGTTTATATTATATTTTATTTTAAAATAATACCTTAAGAGGCTAATGAAACAAACAACTGAATTTTTATATGTTCAAACAACATTAATTTAAATTGCGGATACTAATTTTTCATAAATCTTTTTCTTCTCTAAATTTAACTGTTTAATTTTAATTGACTTTCACATTCTTAGTATTACGAAATGGGGGATAATTAATGGCGACTGAGGGGGAAAATCTAATTTGGAGTGGTTTTAGCTTAGTCCATTTTAAATAGGATTAGTTTCGAACGATTCTATAAATTTAATACAATTTTATACTCTAGAGGGTTAAGGACATTTTTCGTCATCCCTGGTCTTTGAATGTAAAATATTTAGAGGATTTAGTTAAAATCTAGTTGCTTTATAAGTAATTGAAAATAAGAATTGCTCAAACTAAATGTTAAAACATATAACTGCATCTGTTATCTGTAGCACTAAAAGTAGGGAGCATCGACAATGAAGGTATAAAGAATAGGGTGTGAGTGGCAGTGAAAATAGAAATCCTAGGATGTGCACATATGAGTTCATTGACGACTCATATAACGACTAAATAATTATAAAATTTTTGTATACTTTTTGCATATTTTTTGCATATTTTTGCATATTTTTGCATGCATATTTTTTACATATTTTTTACTTATATTTTTGCCTATTTTTTGCATATTTTTTATATATTTTTTAATTATATTTTTGCATATTGTTTTTTGCTTTTTGCTTTTTTATGTACATTTGCATATATCTATTTATTAGATCTTCTATTGGAACCTTTGATGTAAAACACTATACTCATATTGGTTTACCACTAAACATGACTTGTTAGTAATTGTTTGAGGCGCGTTTTACTAATGATGTCAACATCATCAGGAGATTATTCAATCTATCTTTTTGATTAAATTATCTCCTGATGAAGCTAATATGGTTAGCGAAACATCGAGAAATTAAAAAAAAACAAGTTATTTGATATTTACTGTTAAACCTTTTTAAGTTCAATGTCAAGCACTAAAAAATGGATTTCACCCAATGTCAAGTCCTGCCAGGATTAACTACTAGTACTAACGATTTCTATAAAAACACGGTGCTGGTAGTTTACGCTTTAAGATTATCTTAAAAATAAGGTTTGATAATTAAAATAAAATATACCTTGTTAATCATCAATGCAGTCTCATTTAACTAATTACTGGTTCTCTTAACTTGGTTTTTGACACTCAATATGCAATCTGCTACTTCAACATACAATTAGGCTCTAATTGTTTAATGTCAGAAGTTGTAAATTTGCGTCAAATAAATACAAGACATTTTTAAGTTCCGCGTAGAAGGTATAATAAAATTGTGACGCAAAAGCACCTCATTGTCATACAGAGTGTTTATGATATCTATCGGCTTTCTAAATTGGATAAAAATATCGAACATGGAATTAACTTCAAATATTGTGTTGGATCCGAAATTTTATTTGCTGAATTATTGAACATGATAGAGAAGGCCTAGAATGAGTCAGGTTTATGGAAAACTGGAACATACGAGCAGCTCAAATCATTTAAAGAATGTTGAGAAGTGAGAGTGAGAATTCCTTCCTTAGGGACACATTGTCAAAACGAACAATATTATTTGTGTTTGAGAGAGACTGTTCATCGAAATATTAAAATTGTAATAAGTGTTTCGGTTACTAATGCCGACTTTTTCGCAAAATTTAAGTATTTATTTCTATAACAAAATATATTACCTTAATAATCAGACTATTGGCCATCGTTAGCTATTACTTTTTTCCATCTTTCGGTCAAAGAATGGATTCCTCCCCAAACTAACTTCTGGTCTTTTGAAGCCAAGTATTCGTCAAGTCAAATTTTCACTTGTTAAGAATGTAAGTTTGTTTCTGAAAGTTCGTGCATTATGGATCGAAATGAAAGATAGTTTGAAGGAGCTAAATTCGGTGAATACGACGGGAGGGGTAGGACGTCCCATTTAACGTTTTCCAAATAATTTTTTACACATTTTGCAACGTGAGACCGAGTATTGTCATGTCGAAAAATTACTTTATCGTGTTTGTGGTCGTATTCTGGTCATTTTTCCTTCAATGTTCAGTTCAATTTTATTAATTGTTGTAGGTATCGATCGCAAGTAATCATTTCACCAGGTGTTAGCATATATTGCGCACTGGTTGTGATATTCAAAGCTGGCCTGTGTCTACCCATAATTTCTTGTGCTTTGGGTTGTTAAACTAGATCCCATTTTCATTATCTATCACTCGTTCAATGTCTCTTTCCTTTAATTTATATCGAATTGGGCAATATTCAGTGCTTCTGCCAATTGTTTCGACGTTTGAGTTGAGTCTTGATCCAATAATGCTTGCAAATCTGCATCTTCAAACATTATCGGCTGTCCTGGACGTTCCTTGTTTTTTTACATCAAAATCACGACTTTTAAAGCATATAAACCATCGTTTAAAAGTTTTTGGGGTTAGACCATATTCATCGTAAGTTTTAACCACCAATCGATAACTTTCAGAAGCAATTTTCATCGTCTTCCGGTAATGAATTCAACATATTCAAAGCTATGAAAAACTATGTTTTTGCACTATGACACTAACGAAGTGGCTTTTGATGGCGTATGTTTACCTTCCAAAACGCCATAAACCTCATTAGTCTATACTAACAAACGTACTAGTAACGCAATCTCTTAGCAAAATCGACATCATTAACTAGACCGTCTATTAGAATAATTCCTGGATTTTGCATTAGAATAATGCTCCAGCCCAGACATCGATCCTTATACGCAATTTTTTGACCAAAAACTCAACAAGTGTTATCGACCAAGTATAGTGTGTTTGAAGATATATCGTTGACCGATTGGCTGCAATAAACTCTTAACAACCCCTGCCGTAACGAAACTCTTCAAAGTCGCAAGAAACGTAAACAGGGCCGGGCCCAATAAAATAACAAGTAAAAAGATAAAATTAATTTTATACCTGGTTTAGTAGTTTCTAAATATTTATTATTTTCTTAAACAGTGAAGTTCTGTAATTTCGATCGTATTTTTTGTTATTCCAAACATGCTAAAAATGTGGCGTTATTGAAAAGATAATAATCATTGTGCCTCCGGTAATGTTATTTTTAAAAGAAGTGTGTATGTTTCTTTATTGAACAGGGAGCTTAATGCAAATGCTGCCGCAGCAGAAACGTCTTCATTAACGAACACTCCGTTGTTTACAGAAAAGATATTGTGACGAAGCCAATTAAAGCTAAAAAAGTCCGTAATAATTCTAATAAAAACAAATTGTGTTGACGAAAGCGACAAAGACTTAATTTGAAGCAAAATTTATGTTGAGTATGTAGAGCAAACTGTGCCTACATTGCAGTCATTGCAACAGCGATTATGGAAAGATGAAATCATCATTCTTTGCAGCAAAACTAGCCTCCGGAGAATATTATCTCAAATGGGTTTTGCATATCGGACCATTAATAAAAGATAAATATTAATCACAACAATTGCAATGATGGCGGTTTGACTACTTAAACTCTAAAAAAAATACAGATTAGAAAATCTTCCTATTATCTACCTTGATGATACAGGATTCAATACACAGGGGACGCCAGCAAAAGGATGAGTAGATACGTCAAGAAAAAACCAAACCAAAGCCCCAGCGAACAAGGGAAAAAGAATTACAATTTCAATGGGTTCCGAATTATTTACGGTTGTCTTCCAAAAATATTAAACATTCATCTTTGAACTACCATGACGACACCACAGCAGAACTTTTTGAAGATTGGTTTATAAATAACCTTTTGCCCAATGTGCCTAAGGAAAGCGTAATGTATAATGCTAATTATTATAACCGCCAAAAAAATTCAGTTTCTAATGCAAATAACACTAAATTAGAAATTCAGAACTATATGTTAAAAAACGATATATACTTCGAAAATACATAAAAAATGTGATCTAGAAATATTAAAGACATTTAATATTAAAAAGGAATATGGATGTGACACCATTGCTGCCGATATGGGACATACGGTTTTACGCCTTTCTCCGTATTACTGTATTTATAATTTAATTGAGCATATGTGGCATCAGGTAAAATCCAATTTTTGAGCAGAAAACAGTTCTCCAACTGTAAGTGTAAGTGCGGCAACATTAATTAGGAAGGTTGTAAATAGTATTTTCAAAGAAAGTTGGATAAATTCGATTAACCATGTTAATAAAATAGAAGATTCCTATGTATCATTTACTAATAATATAGAACCACTTATTATTAATGAATAATTAATGTAAAATGTATAATTAAGTGTAAGTCATAATTTTTATAGTACTAATAGATAAATTTATTTATTCGTATAGTCATATATAATATTAATAATAATAATTTAACAAAAATTTTATTTTTGCCAAAATTATTCTGAAGTTAAACCACTCCGACTCTGGCGCCTTTTAAGAAACTAGGAATATTTTTATTGAGATTTATTGGGGCAATTAACATTTTGCGGAATATTTATCATATTTGTGGAAGATTTTGGAAGATTTTTTGGGTCTGTTCAATTTATAAAACAAAATTCTAAGAACAAGCAGAGCACATGCCCATACTGGAAGGAATTAAGGAGTGTTTGCACTACTGGATTATTAGCTGGCAAAAGTGTATGGTATTAAATTGTAGTTATATTGATGGGGACAAAATACACCAGTGGGATTAAATCAATATTATGAATTTTATTTCAAATAATGTCCATAATTATTTGACTTAATGAAGACCGAATTTATCATTTTATTCAAGCTAACGTGTAATAATAGTTCTAGTAAATATAGTGTTTTTTTCTTTAATAACGTAGCTCTTTAATATCTCTAAACTCTTTATAATGGCCATTAAGAGCAATGAAAAAACAAGAAACACTGATAACACTGATAATGTAATTCCTTTTCGAAAATACGAGGATTTTGTGAAAATGTTGCAAATAGCGTTGTTTTCCTTTCATACACGCTCCTCTCCGTTCCGTGAAACAAGTTTACAAGATAAAGGCGACTGGTCTTAAACAATAGCCGCGGGCTTATTTCTGTTTTCCGTCCCTCTCAGATTTAATTAGCTTAATGAAGAAGCCTTATCGGCACCGCCTTTTTACGCATTTATTTCGTTTCAACACTTAATTAATTAAAGGCATAACCCTTATAGGCAAAAAGTGTCATAAATCTCACGCCAGGGTGTATTAGGACGCCCTCAGTTCTCATAAATATATTTGACGGCCTTTCTAAAAAATTGGATTCATAAGCACGCTTCTAGAAGTATTGATAATATTAGTAAATTGACTGTTTCTTTTTTCTTTGTGGGATGCTATTAATAAAGCCGTATTGGTCGATTGAGACCACTCGTTATTCTTAACGCTCGAATAATTGAATTGAACACCTATGCATTCTATTTTTGTGATAGGTCTGTAAATTGAACGGTACTAAAATATGGTTTTAAGGGTTTTAATAATCTATATAAAAATAAATTTTGTCATTGAGAGCTTAGTTTTTGGGTATAAACTTTTTTATTAATGCATTTAAAGATTTTATTATACAAGGGTTGCTATTAAATTAACAACACTGGTATTGCTACATACTGATGATTGCTACATGCTGACATATACTGATGGCATGACGTACTCAGAACGTTTCGTTATACGGACGCTATTTGTGTTTGTATAGTGACTTGAAAATTTTATTTCAGTCAAAAAATGGAATTAACTCTAAAACCACTCTATAACACTGGTTTAGTGAATTCAATAGTGACCGTAGTTCGCTTACGGACGAATATAAAGAAAGTCGCCCAAAATCTGTAGTTGTGCCAGAAAACAACGATACTGAGCGCTAACTGATAAAACAAGATTGCAATGTGACGTACAATGTGATTGCAATGTGAAGCATCCCTGGGCATTAGTATGACAAGTATGCATGAGATTTTACATGAACATTTAGCCGTGAAAAATATTTATGCGCGTTGGATTCTGCATAATATGACAATAGTTCAAAAAAGTATCGTGTTGATTTATGCAAAGAAATGCACAAAAAATTACAATCGTGATGCGTCGGAAGCCATATATAACATCTTCGATCTAAACATACGAGCCCGAAAGTAAACAGCATTTGACTGTATGGGTCAAAGCCAAACCCAACCAAAATTGTTCGCGCACGAAGCACTTTGAAGCAAATGGTCGCCTGTTTTTTTGAGATAAATGGACATGTGGCCACAGTACAACTAGAAAATGGGATAAAGGTCAATTCTGAATGGTAAACAACCATTTCTTTGCCAGAAGTCTTTGAAGAAATAAGAAAAAACAGCCAGCGACGGAGGATCATTCTTCACCATGACAACGTGAGCTCACACGCATCGGACAGAACAACTCAATATTTGACTGGTCAAAATATCGAATTGATGATTCGCCGTACAGTCTTGATTTTGCCTGAACTGATTTAATTTTATTCCCGTCCGTGAAGAATAAACTACGTGGTTAACGATTTTCGAGGCCAGAAGAAACGGTTCAAAATGCATGTTTTGATGAGACCTCGGAATCGGAATGGAAAAAGTGTTATGAAAAATTGTTCAAATCTATGTAAAAGTATATCGAACATTTCGGAGAATATTGTGAAAAACAATAAAACCATTTTCAATATTAAATATTTAGTTTTATTCATTATTCCGGGTGCATAAATAGCAACCCTCGTAACAGTGCTTTTATTTTTTTTTTCTAGACAACTGCAATAATTCGAAAGGGTTTATTTTTCCCTTTTCTAAACAATGAAATTTCAAGCCCATAAAATACTAATAAATCGTTTGTGGATATTCTATTAGTTATATCAATTCGTTTATTAGGACCTTTGTTGTGAAATATTTAACTCAAAGAAATTTAGCACTAAACACCAAATAATTTTCTTAAAACTTCTCGACGTAAGTTTCGCTAATCATGTTAGCATCATCAGCAGATGATTTAATCTAACTCTAAAACTAAACTAAGTTATATTTATATGACACCCCTACCTAATAAAGCGTATAAAAATTATGAATGGGGAAGTTAACTAATCGTTATAAGGTTGACTAAATGGCATAGATCCTTTATGTCGGCTCATAATTTTCTTACTTTTTCTTGGTTTGTAGACTTCCTTGATATCCGCTTCCAATATTTTTTCTAGCCTTCGTATAAACTAGTCATCAAACGGCATTACCATCAGTTTATTTTTGTTCTGTCTCTTTTTAAAAATCGAAAGTTCTTTCAATAATTGCCTAAATTTGTGTTTTCTAATTAATCCCTCTACAACAGTCTTATTATAACTAATTTTAATTATAATTAATTTTAATTCTTGATTGTAATTATCTTTTTTAAAAGGAAAATTGATTAATTTATCTATCATAAAATTTAAATTAGCCATCTTATTATGAAAATTCTTATTCGAACGTTAGGAATGTTTCTCAAAGTGGTGGTGTTTTTTTTATAATATCAAATTTTTAACTTATTTTTATTTTTCCTGCACACTAGTATATCCAAAATGGTAATCTATCATTGTTCTCGAGTTCATTCGTAAATCCTATTCACGTTCATAAAAAAATCATTCCTTCAAGTTCTTAAAAAAAATTTAGTTTTTATTTTTTGATTCGAATATTGCAACTCATCATCGTCATATCTTAGAGACACCCTTGGAAGGAAACAGAATTCGTCCTTCGCATCGGTTTCAAATTTACTCTGATATTGTAAACATTTCTACAAACCATGTCCACTACATTTTACATGATGTTTTGAGTATGAGTAAAAATATATTTACTTCCTATCCTATCTTTTCAGAATTTAAAAAAATTAATATAATTTATTTTTATATTCGTTTTGAAAACGGGCGGAGAATACTTCCCGAAACGTTAACGTTAAAAGTTTGTATATTTTTTTAGAACATTTTCAAATTTTTAAAATTTTATTCGTTAGGCAAATTTATTACAAAAAAGAATCAATGAGAAATTTGTCCCGGTTTGGTTTTTTTGTTTTTACCCAGTGATTCTTTATTTACATAGGAACAGATATTTTTTGAGTTTTAGATCGTGGCGAAAAACCCAAATAAAGAAAAAAAATATATGAACAAGCCACAATCATTCAGACTGTATTTAAACATTACGTGTCAGAGACGAAGAACTATATCAAGCAACAGCTGGGAGCAAGCAAAAATGCAACAAAGAAAGCAAAAACTGCTCCATCTGTAAACAATGATACGATAATTGATCAGAAGAAGGTATTGATCATGAAATATCATAACTATGATTTTCTGAGAAGCTTGAACGTGGTGCTCATATACTACCTGTCAAAAGACAGGATTATCACCGGGAAGTATTACGGTTTATTATTAAACCAACTAGATAGGCTAAAATTCAACATCTGGACAAAAGGAAAGTGTTGTTTCAGGATAATAATACACCTGCACACATGTCGCGAGTTGTTGCTGCAAAACTCCATGACATATAGTTGTGCTTCCGATGTGCTTCCTCATGTACCGAAATCATCGAATTTGGTTACCAGCAATTATTTGGTCCATCCAAACTTGAAGATATGGTTGACTCAACAAAGTTTTACTTGAAATGATGATAGAGTCACAGATTTAAACAAGTCGTATAATACTGAAGGTATGGACAGTATGGAAGAAAATTAATTACTATTAGGAGCATGGAATATCAAATTTCGAAAAAGTTGGGAAATATATATTTTTTTTAAATGTACGTATTAGATTAGATATTAGAGTACCTATTAGAGTATATATTAGAGTACGTATTATAGTACTTATTAGAGTACGTATTAAAGTACGCATTAGAGTATGTATCAGAATACGTATAAGAGTACGCATTAGAGTACTTTTTTGAGTTCTTTTGTTTAAACACCTGTGATTTGCCGATATAATAAACATATTCCAGTAACTAGAAAACATAACCGTTAAGAGATATTTAAAACTATTTGAAATTGAATGAAATGTTACTGTTTTGTTGTAGACAAAAAAATATTTTTTTGACGAGGATCCTAGTAATCGTAAGAATAAAAATAAAAACAATTCAGAAGGGGTATCATTTAAACTGAGAAAAACCCACTGTTCAGTCCACAGTCAAGAATTACTTCAAAAGCGGCTTCTTGAAATTAAATTGTTACTTATAATTCAGTGGCGGCTAGTGGGTTTTTAAAGTCGGAAGGCGTAGAAGAAAATAGTTCTGCTGAAGATTTTTTTGCTCTCCCCTTCCTCCTTTTAACTTTTCGTACTATTGAAACCCTATACAGGAGGTTAACCAGGAAAATGAGTTAAAGGAAAGAAACTGAACGTAAATAAAATATGGTGTTTTGCGTTAAAAAATTGTTTGCTCTGATAAATGCTGGAGAGGCTGCGCCCCAACGCCCTCCGTCACGATCCGCCACTGTTACAATTATAGATGGTTTACCAAAAATTATTCGCAAACAATTGTCTTGATATTTCTATAATTTCGAATTATACAAGGTGCGTCTCACGGAAAAAAGGATTGTTTAAAAATAAGTATTTCTAGTGGCGCCATGTTGACATGGGTAAACGCTGGAAAGATACATCCTACATATTCTGACAAAATTTCATACCATTTGGATCATTAGAAGCCCAGTTATGGTGCTTAAAGTATCAGTGTGTTTATACCATCGGTCGAAAAATGAACATCAAACAAATAGCGAATATTAAGTTTTGTTTTAAACTTGGTAAAATATCCGTACACCGAAACGTGTCAATTGATGACACAAGTGTATTGTAAGGATTGTTTATCCCGTGACAGAGTTCACGAGTGGTATAAAATATTCAAAGAAGGTCATGAGGACATCTTGGTCCAAAAAATTCCGTGGTTACTGAAAGTAACATTGAAACTGTCCCTGATTTTATACAAATAAGCTAAAATCTTCAATTTTGTTGTTACATGGAATTGGAATTGAACTTGTCCAAAGATTCAATTCATCACATTTTAACGGATCATTTGTGATTTCGAAAAGTTTGTGCATGTTTTGTTCCACACAAATTGACTGAAGACCAAAAATTGCTCCGAATACAATAGTGCAAGGACTTGATTAAATAGTCGAAAAAGTACGAAAACTTTAAGTACAGCATTATTAAAGCGAGTCAAATCCGAAGAACCTTCCCCTTCTCGAGAAGTAAAATCAAAACAATGTTGATTTGTATCTATGATTTGAAGGGAATTGTGCATAAGGAGTTTATTCCATCTGGTCAAATGATTAGTGCTGTATTTTAAATTGGTATTAGCGTCTGTTGTCGCGTATTCGTTGTGTGCGGCAATACAGCCAACAAGGCAGCTGACACTTTTTGCAAGATAATGCGCCGCCCAATCGCTTGGCGCTCAACATTAATTTTTGGACAAAAGTGGCAACAACAACCAAATGATTGATGGATTAACCATCACTCATTCACCATACTCACCTGATTTGGGTCTCTGTGATTTCTACCACTTTGAAAACCTTTATTTGCCGATGAAGGGACAGCGTTATGTAGACATTAAAGCCATTCAAAAGATTTCGACCTTCATCTTGAAGGACATGTCTTTAACCGAACTCGAAAATTCTAACGTCAACCTAACTAATCGTGCAAAACCTTGTATTGATGAGCAAGAAGGATATTCTGAATAAAAATAATGATTTTTGCCGAAAACTCATCTTGTATATTCGATTTTTCATTAGAGGTTATCTTTTTCCTAAAAATAGTGTTTCGACACCCCTTAAACAATTTAAATCAGACAATTTTTAATGCCTCCTACTTCAGTGGTTCATGTGGAGCTCTGGAAAATGCTATTTATTAATTATGTCACATAAAGTTTTTTGTTTAAGTTCGCGTTTTAATATCTCAAAATGTATCTGAAGTAATAAAGCAATAGGGACAGACCAGTTAGAAGCAATACTAGTTAGATGATCAAAAGTTCCAAAATTCGGTAGAACTAAAATGTTTGTATATTTCGTATATTGTAATAATGCTCTAAATGCACAAAACTCCGCAAAAGAACATCAATATTATTTCAAAAACATTTCGATATTTATTTCATGTAAATCATTGCTTAACTAACTACAACTTTATTAGTCATAGTAATTAAGTGATAATCTCTTAGGCTATACAGACACAGGTTTATATTATATTAAATACCCAGACAATAAATATTGTTATTTTTAATCTAACTTGATATCCCAAAGCAACAGGATATTCGACATACGATATACTAAAATGCTCAGTTACGACTTATAGCATCAATTTGAAGCGAACTGCTTAGGAGTATAACAACTATAAATAAATAAAAATATCTGACACGAATAAACAACGTTAACGAGACTTTGAGGCCCGCTTTCCATATCATCATACAATAACGTCTATTCCTATGGTTTTTAACTATTTACTAGCTGGGAGAGAATACGACCCTGAGAGATCATAAAGCAGTAAAATAAAACAGTCCATGTTGAATATTTTACACGCAAGGTGTACCGAGACGTGTATAACATTCATTACATCGATTCTTCTTCGGCATCTCTAATCCTAAATTTTGTAGCTTGTTGCGATAACATCAAAAATAATAAGCTCGGTTTTGTTATTTAATAACAACTAGAAATAATATTTATAAAAAAAGTAAGCAAATAATAATAGGTTTAGTTTACAGTAGTAAATTTTGTCATTATCTTTATTGTAATGGGCGATTTATGACATAATGTTACTACAAGTTTTTGAATTTAAATACACTGTTAACTGATTTTGAAATAAAGCCAGGCACAATTATGAAAATATTATGTTAGTTAAAATTATCTTGATTGTAATACTGAAAAATGCTCTACAACGACTACACGAGCTGAGAAAGCTTATAAAAATACATTGTTCTATTGTTGCCAATGTTGTAAGGTTATTGAACGAACTTCTAAAAGAATATTTTTTTTAATTATTATTCAGATTTGATCGAATAATGGTAACTAATTCGAATCGACTATATAATGGTAAAAAAGAGATATCGTAACAGCTTTTAGCTACACAAATCTATCCAGGAGCAAACATAGGATCTGAACATAATCCGGTAGTAGCGAGCATTAAACTAAGACTTAAAAGGATAGAAGGAAGAAAACAAACAAGTGGATAAGTAAACATTTGTAAACTCATCGAAACATGTCCAGCAGGAAATAAACACTAACCTAAAATCAGCTATAACAAATATTGAAGAAAAACAAACCCAGAAAAAAAAACTGGATCATTACTAAAAACACAATAATCAAACGAAAAACAGTTAAGATGAGCAGCCCAAGTGAATACAAGATAATCCAGAAGTTAATTAGAAGGAAAATTGTAGAAGCAAAAAAAGTGCCTTTATAAGAAATGCCGAAATTAAAAAGTTGAGACTTTAATATACATAAAAAAGACATAACAGGAATTACGAGACGAAGGTATACATAGTATACTAGAACAGCGGTTCCTAAAAGGTGTTCCGCGGAACCCTGGGATTCGGTGGAAGGTTCACAGGAGTTCCAAGAGTTAGGGTATATTTGTCATTGAAAATAGGAAGTGGACGCTGCGCCGCCGGTGCCTTTATTGGTATTGCCCCGTGCATGTACATTCAAAGCGCGGGTGGCCTGAACGGGGCTCGTTGGCGGCGAGCGTTTCGCGCCAGTCCAGTTTAGTCGGTTACCGAGACTAAACGACACGTGCTCACGTATTCGGTGTAAATATTTTTGTAAATAGAGATTCAGTGATGCACCTTTTTAAAGTTTTTCTTATTGTTTTGATCAAGGATTGTCATTGTAAGCAGATATGTTTTTACCTTCTTTTGTACATTACTCGAAATCAAATAAAAGTTGATTTCAAACCCTCGCTTTTCTAGATATTGTTGTTCTTTGTTTATTTCAGTATATAATAGATAATTGGCTAAGAACTGGGCGGCTTGCAAGTGGCAAAAGTAGTTCGAGCTTTTCTGATCAAGCTGTTGATATTATTCAACCTTCATTAACGATGGGGGAAGTGATATTAGACGTCCAAAAAAGCTTTAAATATAGACAGAATATATACAGCAACTTTTTGAACACTATAAATAAGAGTCGCAAGAACAAATGACAACAGATGAAGAAGATATATTAAACAAAACAACAGAAGAGGTCAAATATGCAGTTAAAGGCATGAGAAGTAATAAAACATCTGAATCAGATGCAATATCTATAGAATTAGTAAAATTATGGGAAGAAGACCAAGTATAAATAAAAACAAACTTTTTCAACTCCATAAATAGAATAGTGCTATAAAAGCTTAGTTATTATATCATCAGAATAGTTGACTTCAATTTTCGTTGTAATTCCTAAGAAATCAAAGGCCAAAAAGAGTGGAGAACACTGATCTATCTCTTAATGAGCTACTTACGTAAAACCGTCTTAAATATAATACATAATCAAATTTATCGACAATTGGAAGAGGAGATGAACAACACCCAGTTTGGGTATGATACTCGGGATGACCTCTTTACTTTTTAAGTAATGTTTCAGTGGTGACTTGATGTCAATAAAGAAATACATGCGTGCTTTATATATTATGGTAAAGCCTTCCAGCTACCGAGGGAAAAGAAAATAAGTAAGCTAGATTAAATGATAATAGAGATACTACATTACTATACTATAATACTATATTCAAACAGTTAGAGGCGTAAGGCAGGGGTGTATCCTCTTACCGACACTTTTCAATATATATTGTCATCATTCAGAAATCATTTTGAGGATAAACTATTAATAATATAAGCTATGTGCATGACACAATCGTATTGGCGAAAAATATCGAAGACCTGCAAAGAATGTCGGAAAGAATAAGAGAAATCAGCAAACTCTCTGGATTAAATATGAACTTAAAGAATACAAAATACATATTTTTCTCTAAATCACCCAATAACAACACATAATAGTACGAATTAAACACAGTATTAATATTGAACGAGTAGATAGATACAAGAATTTAGGAAATGGAGTTAATTTAAAAAATGATAAAAGGAAGAAATAAAAACAAGGGAAAAAACAGCTCCAGATACATTTATATGAAGCATTTCTTCTGCTGTAGGAAAATAGAAAATTAATTGAAAATCCGAATGATACGCTAATACAAACACTCGATTCTCCTTTATGGTTTAGAATATTTCATCCTTAATAAATGCATCATCATAAGACTCGAAACATTTGGAATGTAGCTATTCAGAAGCATATTACCAATACCTTAGGTAGAGAAAGTTACAAATGAAGAGCCCTACATGGAATTTCTACCGAAAAGGTACTAACCATAAAGACTCGCAAATGGGAATACTTTCGTCTAGTAAGGTGAGGTCAATGATATGAACTGTTGAGTGTGATTATGTAGAGATCGAGAGGAGAAAGTAAAAAGAATCATGATGATCGCTAACCTTCAGTTGATTATGGCACAACAAGAAGAAGATTCTATATTACTTTAGATTTTTTATCTTGCATTATTGAAAGAGTAAATGCGATTTGGTTTTTTTCTTGGAGTGTATGATATCGAAGAACGTTATTCTTAAAACCCAAAACGATTGGAATTTCTTTTTTTATTTAATACACCTAACAACCTTGAAGATGGCTATTTTTTATATCTCTTGTGTAGGAGTTAGACGAAAGTCATGAAATAAATTTAATATATACGTCCCGAATAATCAGACTGAGGATTCAATAAATCTGCAATATATGTAATGCTAAAAATTAGCCCCCAAAGGATGTTAGGTAAGAATTTTGTTACTATCGCCCTTCCAATAGAAATCTATATGTTGTAAAAACAGTCAAAATTGAATAAGAAAAAAATACACTTAAGGAATTATACATAATAAAATCAATATTTCTAATCCACACTGCACACTGAAAGAACGATCTCTAGCCAAATTTTCCAGTGTAACCAACAAGTTATCAAGTTAATCAACGATTTTGAGCAGAAAGTTTCCTTAAAACCTATATTCAAAATGCAATCATTTCCACGAAAAACATGTCAGATTTTGTTGACAATTGACAACGTCGCAATATCTTGTTTATTTTGGATCAACGCAATTCAGTTTTTGTAATTGGTATTATTTGAAAATAAAATTTAATTTGTTTGATATAAAAAAAGGAAAACTTACACTGTGTTGTTTAATCTTAAAGTTGAAAGTCCTAGGACTATTTTTTTACAACATATCGCGTTTTAAACTATTCATGTCACATTAAGAAACAATTGATTATTTGATTTATTAAATGAAATATTCATATGTCCATTATTTGAGTATATGTAAACCTAAGTAATGTTTGAATGATTGTGGTGTGTTCATATACATATATATATATATATATATATATATATATATATATATATATATATATATATATATATATATATATATATATATATCTATATATATATATATATATATATATATATATATATATATATATATATATATATATATATATATATATATATATATATATACATTTATATGGGTTTTTCGCCACGATCTAAAACTCAAAAAATATCAACATATCTGTTCTTATGTAAATAAAGAAACACAGGGTAAAAACAAAAAACCAAACGGAGACAAATATCTCAGTGATTCTTTTTTGTAATAAATTTGCCTGACTAACAAAATTTTAAAACTATAAAAATTTTCTAAAATAAATACAAATTATTGAACGTAAACGTTTCGGAAAGTATTCTCCTCCCGTTTTCAAAACGAATCTAAAAACTAAATTATATTAATTTCTATATCTAATGCAAAGATAGGAAGTAAATATAACATTCCCGTAATATTCATATATATATATATATATATATATATATATATATATATATATATATATATATATATATATATATATATATATATATATATATATATATAAATATATATATATATATATATATATATATATATATATATATATATATATATATATATATATATATATATATATATACCAGTGTTCTAGAACACCTTGAAAAAATCATGAATACATTTTTGGTTTTAAATGAAACTTAAATACTGGCATTGAAATGCACTGAAAAAATTTGGTCTCAATGTAGAAATTGTTTTTGCCGTTTGCGACTTGTTTATTGACATCTTTTTTATTTTGGCCCAAGGGAATTCAGTTTATTGTTTCACTGGTATTATTTGAAAATAAAACAATATTTCTATTGCCATTTATTCCGCATTTATGGTTCAGTATAAATTTGGTTGGTTTGTTCTTAAAGTTGAAATTACTAACACTAATTTTTAGAATTTTTTTTTATCGTTGGTTTGCTACTTTGTCGCATCAATGCTGGCTGATGTGTGTCGTGATCGTAATTTATAAAACTTTGTTCTAGCAATGTTCATCAATTTATTTGTAGTATATTCGTTAAGTAATTACTAATTAGTTATTGCCAAATATGATTTTACACATATTCGCTTAAAATATTAATTGTTACCATAACTTTTCAAATGGTATCATATATTTGTATTTTTTTTACTGGAAAATTTAGGTTTTTCATTGTTGTTTTAAAGCACTATTTTGTTTAATCTGATGTAAAAAATCACTTGTAAAATTTATAATAGTGTTTTTCCTTATCCTCTGCAAAGTATTGAAAATAAAGCAATATCAGAAGCTGGCCGTTGAACACTGGCCAGGCAACTCCTACGAACAGCCGAGCTGCTTTGATATTTCAGAGCAAGAATTCAGGAAAGTTTGTAGTAGTTGGTCTTACTGGCCCGTGTATAACCGGTATTGGGTTAACGTCACTGGATAGTATTATGAAGATATGAGGGAGGAAATTGCTTTGAAAGCAATAATTAACTACATCCTTAAACATAAACTAAAAATTCTTTGGAAATATTTAGTAGTAATTCAAGATATATTGTTGTAAAGGGAAGGCAAAAATGCTTTAATAAAAGAAATAATTTAAAACTTATTTTATAGAAATTATATTTATTAACTACTGTATCCCTGTTTGCCATAAAATGATATTTTTTAGCTTATACGTTTATGTTAGGAGACAATGCTTTAGCTAATAGGCAATAGAGAATGTCTAACGTAACACCACAAAGTGGTAGAATATGAAACTTCGTCATGCGATAAGCTAAAATAATTTTGTTACTTGTTCTAACATTTTGACAGAAATAGCGCGGGAAAAGAATACAAATCATAAATAAAGACATCTATCTCACACGAGAATATTAAGGCAGCGAAACTTCAATTCTCGCTTTCTATAACATCATATAATAATGTCTACTCCTCTCGTTTTTAACTATTTAGTGGTTGGGAAAGAAAACGGTCCTAAGAGATCATAAAGTAGTAAAATAAAACAGGCTATGTTGAATATTTTAGAGGTGAGATGTATCGAGACGCGTATAACATTCATTACATCGATTTTCTTGTTCTCTTTTTGATCTTAAATTTTGTTCCTTGGTGAGATAACACTAAAAATTGTTAAGAAAATTTTATTACTAAGCAATAATTATCAAATATATCGAATATCAATCAGATATCAATATATCAAATATTTTTAATTACAGTAATAACCTAATAATAATAATTGGATTTTAACACATCAAATAACTTCCAAACTGTTGATTATGTCAAAAATTCTCTGGCGATTAAAAATTTGCGCAAATTGCACTAAGATCTATTAGAAAATTCACATTAAAATGATTGTCTCTGGTATATATGGTTATATAAAATGACATCTATATTTATACCTTACTAAGTATAACTTTTTACAAATAACTCCGTAGATCTCAATGTATCATCCCTTTTGGAAAACAGCTCGAGTCAATCTTCTCAGATATAAAAGTATTGAGAAATTTTTTCATTCGATGTGCCACATGAGACACGGTTTATGAAGCAGTATTATTGTGTAGTATATTACAATTTACAGGGTGAGTATCATGCTATCGTTTAATTATTTTATAATTATTTTTTTATTTATTTATTAATTAATAATTTTTATTAATTATTATATTTAATAATTTATAACTTTTAAAAGAAACAAGATAGACTTTTCTTTGCTATAATATTACTTATACCTTTTTTAAATTTGCTGATAATCAAGTTATGTCGATCAAATATGAGCCATTAGCAACAATGCAACGTTTTGCCCATTTTAACACATTTTTCATAACTTTTGTCAACATATTTGGTGATAATTCAGGGATTTTAGCAGGAATGTTGTCCTTGATTTGCTGTATGGTTTGGGGCTTATCTTTGCAAACTTGTTCATTAAAAAATTTACATGAAAATTTTATGGTTTGATGATGTGATGGTGATTTCTGATGATGTTACAGTATTCTAATCGGTTATTAAAATCAATAGGCAACATGTCTAAAACAATTTGAATCTGTTCGGTAAATAGTAATAATCTGTTCGGCCAGTCACTTCTCAAAATTCCACTTAAATTGCATACAAAATTCACAATTGTGCACCATGTCGTTGAATGCATTTCTGGAGACTTTCCCACATTTTGCTCCACACGTAGAATATTTTCAACGCTTTGCTTTATTCTTGGACTTCTGATGCGGGGCTAGCCCCCAACTGTTCCGAAGTCTCCAAATGAATGAAATATTTGAATAAGCGATAAATTCTTTTATTAGCCGGGCGATTTGGATATTTTCACCTAAATTCACGTTGAGTTGGAAGCACTAATTTTTTTAATTTAAAATTTGATTACGTTGTCTTGAATTTACTTATAATAAAACTCCTCCTCGATCCATCTTTTACCACCACTATTCTCTTAGTACCTACTTAAAAACCTCCTTTTAACCCATTATCTCACTGAGATAAATGTGTAGGCAATGAGTTTCTTTACATAACTGAAAATATAACTTAATGACTTAAAAATTTTGATATATTGTTTATTTTTATTATTAATGAACAAGATGTACTGGTACCTTAAAATGTTTGGCCATAATCTTAAATATATTGTTACATAATACATTCTATTTGTTCAAACATAATGAGAGTGTATACATGAAAATTTAATTTGTCTCTTGATACTCGCAAGTAATGTGCAAATAAACAATATACGCTGCAGAACCCACTGGCTCATGTTACTCCACTTGTTACCGGTATATTAAGGCGGCAAACCGCCCAGTTATGTGGATATTGACGACCCTTTATCAGTTGACTTTAATAATGCTAGCAAATACTCTGATTCTCACGCATCTAAGCTTGATAAACAACTGAAGTAGTGTGCACGATGACTGAACTAGCTCAAGTGAAAGCCAGAGAAGTTTTCCGAGCCGGGCGAAACGAATAGTGTGATGGGCTTTTATGTATGACCAGAAAATGCATCATAAAACTTTTTCATCAATGCCATAGACTTACTTTTGCATTACTGGAAAAATTATTTGTAAACTGCAAAACCCAAAATAGCAACACTACGAAAAATATATTTCATTAGATTGAATTAATTTTGTAATTTTTGTCTACATATTAACATTATTATATAATAATGAAAAAATATACAAGTTATATTAAAAAAATTATATATACATACATTTTATACATTTAAATTTGATAAAAAATATGAATAATGGAGAGGTCTATCGCGATTATTAAAACACCCAGCCTCTTTGCCGTGGGCTGAATTAAATAATGTGTCTTCTTGTGGCAAGGTTGCTTTAAGTTCATTTATAGTTGCTGTTGGGTGTGGCAATCAAGATTTCGACCAATTCTCATACAGATATCGGACAATCGGATAGACAATCGAATATCGCAATCCCAGAATATTCTAAAAACTATAATCGATTTTATAACGGTCTAGCGTTATCTCTGAAAAATCCGATTTGTTCGAGTTCGGAGATACCACTTAACGATGAACTATAATATTTCGGTTACAAGGAGCTGCATGACAACTTTCTGTGATCGTTACAACAAATAACCAGCTTCTGTCCCAACATTCTTCAAGGTTCATACTGTTTTGATGTGAAATTTGTATTTGTCCTTTCACCTGGATTATACCTCACCCTTCGACCTCCATAATAACAACTTAAATTAAATCTAAACTCAAAACAAAACGAAATCAGGATATATTCCAAGTTACGGCGACGCCTCTTTTAATGCTCTGTTAGAGGCAACACTCAACAAACACTTTTCGCAGAACCACAATCATTCTGTTTATCTTAGTAATCTACGAAAAATATCTCACAACTTGATAAAACCAAACTATAGTAACTGTATAATTTATCACACTTCTGGCAACCACTTTCACTCTATTGCAGTATTATTCACCTATTCAAAAAACAAGGAAACAAATTGTCGTGTGCTCCACGTAAAATTCTCAATCCTTCAGTCGACAGCAAACGCCAACAAGCATCTCCCAAGACAAGTTTCTGGCCTGAACTCAATGTTGCTTTCATCCGACTTTGGTAGATTAATATGGTCAGGACCCTGATCAATCCTTCAATTACTTTCGAATGTACAAATCGAAGTCCGACTGATTACGGCTTAAGGCCAGAAACCAGTCTCGGAAGATGTTTGTTGGTGTTTGATAGCGACTGAAGTATTGAGAATTTTACGTGGAGCACCGAAAATGTTGTCTTGTTTTTTGAATATTTTTAATATTCTCCACTTGCTCAGAGGATAGATAGGAAACCGAGTAAGAAGGTGATTCTAAACATGAGTAAGTGAATCATTCTGCGCAGAAGGGTGATTCTCAAATGGAGTCAAAAGATTATCTAACGACTAGAAATTATTATGTTTGAAAGGATGGTCGAACGAGATGGAACAAAACTCCTGCTTCAAATCAAGTAAGAAGACGTGCTAGGAACACAGTAACGCAACTTCCAGGTGTTAAAGGTGAAACCAGGTCTTTGAAGGAACCAGGTGAAATATGGAGGTTATTTCTCTCGGAGGGTGTTATTAATCGGATTGCAAAGTAGACTAACGAACAAATATCATTTGAATTCGCAAGAAAAAAGGACTGTACTGAACGGATGAGACAAAAATTGAAGCACTCTTAGGCCTGTTACTTTTTCCTGGCGTTAAAAGAAATATTTCGTTTGTCTCAGTTTGTTACAATCGACGAAAAGCTAGAAGCCTTTAGAGGCCTTTGTAGCTTTAGGCAATATATTCCGTCGAAACTCAATAAATACGGCATAAAAATACGAAATAAAATTAAAAAAAAGAACATAAAATAGGGTTCCGAACTTTCGGTCTGTCAAACCGTGTGTGGGTATAGGTGTTACAAAATTTGATATACGAAGGTTACGTATACTTGTATAATTAAATGTTAGTAAGAAAGTACTAAAAAAACTATGCTATAATATTTTTTTAGTCTTATATTTATTTAATTTGACGTAACCCTAACTCAATACAACAGAAGATAAATTAAGAGAAAAGCTCATTTATTTTCTACAATTTGATCCAATAGATATTTCGCAAACCATTAAAGGCAGTGAAGATTCTGTACAAAACCTAGCAGAGCAATCGTATTATGTTTTTTGTGTAAGAAATCTCCAGCTTTCCAGACGTCTTGCACAACAGCCACATTCTTACACAAGCTCAAAGCTTCACTGGCCTAGATTCTAATTATATTACTACAGATTGATGTCCGGATAAGTGCTTGTAATTTATTTAATGGCCCCTGAAATCTGAAGGCTTAATAATGGACCACTCTGGAAATTGGAACAGAAAGGAGTAATGTGGATCTTGAACAACACCGTCTTTAGAATAAAAGCGCAAAAATTAAGTCAAAGGGGGGTTTCGTTTTATATAAACAAAGTATGACTTTTGAAGTTGTCTGTTTATGCTATATACTTATACAAAAATATTTTATTTTTCCCTTTGAAAAATGAGATCCTCTCTGATAAACAAGTTTTTGTACGTTTCAATGTATTCCTACTTCAACGCAAATAAATACTAATTTGAAATAAATAAAATCTTTTGATATTCAGATTTCGAATTGTATTATACTTTTCCGATATTTATGAGTAAACAAATTATAATGTTTTAATTCAAATTGTTTTATTAAAATAATTATTAATTATTATAAACCAAAAAGATATCATTAACATTATTAAATTAATAAATACTACTACATCTTATTATCGCCACATTAAAATCGCCACTTTTTTAATTGTGTATCCAAAATTAAAAAAGGCATTTACTGATGTATTCAAAGCTAGTTGAAATGTTTTTAGCACTGACGGAATAACAAAAGTATATATTTAGGCAAAATATATACTGTAAAAAATTGTTGTTCCAAGAATGTCAGAAAACTACTTAAGAGCTGTTTTATAATAACTACTTTATCTAATACTTTATATTATTTCTGACTACACTAGTATTCACTTCAAATACGAATTCACTTCAAAACCGAATACTAGAGGATAATTTTTCTTATTAATATTCTCCAAACTAAAGTATTTTCCAAATCATAAATTTTTAACAAGAAATTAAAAATAAGTGATATTGATATTTTGTGATCACTGCCATCGAGTTTGGTGTTTCATACCAAAGGTTCGAATATAACGGGAGGTTTGCATAACGATTTGGGCCTTCATCCGTATAAATTGATAATTGTTCAAGTTGTCAAGAATTGAGTGAAGGGGACTATCAACAGCGCCTCATATTTGGTCAAGTAATGCTTGACAGGTTTGAAGAAAATGGAAATTTGACTGATGAGGTTGATTTTCATTTAAATGAAAGTGAAGACAAAAACTAAATATCAATAAACAATACTGGTGATTTTATGCCTATGAAAAACTCCTTAAATTTCACTAGAAACCACTACATAGTTTTAACACAATGGTGTAGTGCGGTATTGAGTAAGAAAATGGAGCCACAGTGCTCACAGTAAATTAACAAATAATTCAGCTCGCAGCGTAACCATGTTTAAAAACTTTTTTAATGCAGGAATCAATAGAATGGACGCACACTACTCATACGGCTAGAATTTACATCAATTTTGTTCGAACTTCATTTCTTAATTAAATAATTTCCCGTGATCTTTTCGGTCCCCATACCTTTCCATGTATGATATTTGTATTCGTGATTTCGTATGTTCGTGAAATTACGAGTGCCATAAAAGTAGCTATCACCTAATGACTTTAATTCTCGGTCTTCAGCATTGAAAATTGCATATTAGATGAACTCTATGTTAGGTTTTGTTTTCATGAAAAATTAATGGAAGCATGCTTATTTGACAAACGTCCGTTTCTCGTGGACTATCTCGTAAAACAGTTAACGAAGAAAGTTATTTTCATTTTTCATCCAAAAAAAGTTTAACCGATGTTGAACTTCTTTTAATTTGAATATCATCTTACTTTAAATGTGTTTACCTGAAGTGAAACAAATATATATATATATATATATATATATATATATGTATATATATATATATATATATATATATATATATATAAATATATATATATATATATATATATATATATATATATATATATATATATATATATATATATATATATATATATGGGTTTTTGCCACGATCTAAAACTCCCCATACCTTTCAATGTATGATATTTGTATTCGTGATTTCGTATGTTCGTGAAATTACGAGTGCCATAAAAGTAGCTATCACTTAATGACTTTAATTCTCGGTCTTCAGTCTCGGTTGTGTTTACCTGAAGTGAAACAAATATATATATATATATATATATATATATTATTATTATTATTCACGTATGGGCCCTAGTGGACCACGCGAAGTACAATTAGAGGCGTTTGTTGTTGTTAGCCTTCCTTTGTGCCCATACTAATTTCATTCTTTCGCTATGAGCTTTTTTCCTTTCATCAGACCAAGTTGTTCCAGTCTTCCTACATTTTTCTCTCTGGCCAACCTTCCAAACGTTCACCTTGTGTCTGAAACAGCCTCTATCCTGAATTTCACTTTGTGAAATATTTGCTGACCTTAGGTCCTCTTTAATTGCAGCAATCCATTTAATTATTTCTACTTTAGCTTTACTCCTATTTTCATAAAATTCGACTATTTGTCTAGTTAACCTACTCGGATTCATCCGTTTTATGTGTCCGTAAAACTTAAGTCTTCTTTTTCTCATATCGCTATGTATATCTGTGTATTGTTTGATTTCTTCGTTTTCTCGAAGTCGGTATGTTGTGCTATTTATTTGTTTGGGGCCTAGGATTTTCCTTACGATTTTTCTTTCCTTCTTTTCAATGTCCTCGATGTCCTTCTTTCTATTCAAAATGAGCGTTTCTGCAGCATATAGACATTCTGGCTTAATAACTGTGTTGTAATGTCTCAGTTTTGTGTTTTTAGATAGGCATTTTTTGTTGTAAATATTTTGTGTAAGTCTCAATGCCGTTTCCATTTTTTGACATCTACCCTTATTGGCCGCTTTTTCCAACCCATTTTCCATGATTATTTCACCCAAATATTTGAATTGAGAGACTCGTCTGATGTTACCATATTTTGTTTTTAAAAATGGCGTTCTTAGTCTGTTTGCAGGTCATGTATTGTGTCTTTTCAAAGGAAATTTGGAGTCCTACATTTTCTGCTGTTTCTTTTAGGATTTCAATCTGTTTCTGTGCCGTTAATACATCTTGAGCTAAAATTGCTAGATCATCAGCAAATGCCAGACAATCAATTTTGATGTTGGTTCTCCCCAGTTTAATGGGCTGGTCAATATTCAGGGCCGACTTTTTTTCACGCCACTCCTGTATTACTTTTTCTAGAACACAGTTAAATAAGAGTGGCGAGAGTCCATCCCCTTGTCTCACTCCAGTTCTAATTTCGAAGGGCTCTGAGATCTCACCCATGAATTTAACTTTTGACCTTGTGTTAGTTAACGTTGCTTTAATAATTGCCAGCGTTTTCAGATCTAGTCCTTGTTCTTTCAAGATTCGGAATAAAGATTCGCGGTCAATAGAATCATATGCTTTTTTGAAATCCACAAATGTACAGACGAGATTTTTATTGTACAGTTTTTGATGTCTTAGAATCAACTTCAGATTCAGGATCTGTTCAGGGCAGGATCTGCCCGGTCGAAAACCTGCTTGATATTCACCAATGTTAGGTTCTAACTGTACCTGTGCTCTGTCTAGTAGACATTGAGATAGAATCTTGTAACAAACTGGGAGAAGAGATATCCCTCTATAGTTGTTTACATCCGTTCTATCTCCTTTCTTATATAGTGGATGGATTAGAGCATCTTTCCAATCTTCCGGAATCCGTTCGGTTCGCCAAACTTCTTGTAGAATTTTGGTTATTTCCTTGATTGTACCTGGACCAGCGGATTTCAAAAGTTCAGCAGTGATTCCATCTTCACCAGAAGCTTTGATATTTTTAAGCCGCTTGATTTGCCTAAGTATTTCCTCTTCATTCGGTGGTAATGAATCTGGGTTTGTTTGTTTAGGTTTTAGTGTTGTTAATTTGTTTAAGGGCTCAGAACAGTTTAGTATTTGTTCAAAATATTTCGCAAGTTCTTTGCAATTGTCTTGGTTATTTAGAGCTAATTGTCCGTTTTCCTTTTGGAAGCAAAGACTTTGCGGTTGATAGCCTGTTAATTTAGTTTTAAATGTTTTGTAAAAGTTTCGGGTGTTATTTTTTTGGAAATCTTTTTCTATTTCATTAAGTTGATTGTTTTCATATTTTCTTTTAGTTTGTCTAATTAGCTTCGATGTTTCTTTTCTTACTTCCAAAAAGATGTTATAGTTTATTGCTGTTTTTTGACTGTTCCAATCTTTGAATGCTTTACTTCGGCTTAATACTGCTTGCTCGCAAACTTCATCCCACCACGGATGTTTTCTACGTTTTTGTAAAGGGACCAACTTTAAGGCCGTTTTAATAATTTTTTGTTTCAATTCTTGCCAGTTCTGTGCTGGTTGCTTATCAAGCTCTTCTGTTAGGGCTGGTTTTATTTTCGTTGGGTCAAACTTTGGTATTAGCAGCCTCTTTTGAATAAGTTTTCGAGGTTTTAAGCTAAGTTTGATTCTAGTCAAGTAGTGATCCGTGTCTATATTAGCTCCTTTCCTGACTTGAACATTCAAAATCTCTTTATAATTGGGGTACGAAATGGCAACATGGTCAATTTGAAATTCACCCATGTACGTGTTTGGGCACCTCCAGGTCTTTTGTTTTGATATTTTCTTCTTAAAATGGGTTGACATTATTTTTAGATTAAACTGCGAACATAGTTCAACCAATCTTCTACCATTATGGTTAGTCCATTTATGAGCGGGAAAACTGCCGACTGTTTTCCTGTACTTTTTTTCTTTCCCTAGCTGGGCGTTGAAATCACCCAATAGGATTTTTACATGGTTAGAGGGAATTTTAGAGATAGTCTTTTCTAGAATTTCCCAGGACTTATTTACTTTTTCAGGATTAGATTTATTTTCTTCATTAACTGGGAGGTGTGCATTGATTAATGTATAGTTTTTGTTAGCACACTTGAGGGATAGTGTCATAAGTCGATTATTTACTGGCTGGACATTTGTTATAGAACCAAGAATGTTTCTTGAGACAGCAAAAGCAACACCGAGATGTGGTGTATTTTTGAGTATTCTTTTGTCCGTTTTACTTTTAAAAAGTCTGTAGTTGCCGAATTCCAAGGTGTTATCATCTGTCAATCTGGTTTCTTGCAAAGCTAAAATTTTGATTTTTTGCTGATTTAATGTTCGCCCCAATTCGTGTAGTTTTCCTGGATATATATATATATATATATATATATATATATATATATATATATATATATATATATATATATATATATATATATATATTTATATATATATATATATATATATATATATATATATATATATATATATATATATATATATATATATATATATATATGGGTTTTTGCCACGATCTAAAACTCCCCATACCTTTCCATGTATGATATTTGTATTCGTGATTTCGTATGTTCGTGAAATTACGAGTGCCATAAAAGTAGCTATCACTTAATGACTTTAATTCTCGGTCTTCAGCATTGAAAATTGCATATTAGATGAACTCTGTTTATGTTAGGTTTTATTTTCATGAAAAATTAATGGAAGCATGCTTATTTGACAAACGTCCGTTCTCGTCATCTTACTTTAAATGTGTTTACCTGAAGTGAAACAAAAAAAAAATATATATATATATATATATATATATATATATATATATATATATATATATATATATATATATATATATATATATATATTTATATGGGTTTTTCGCCACGATCTAAAACTCAAAAAATATCAACATATCTGTTCTTATGTAAATAAAGAATCACTGAGTAAAAACAAAAAACCAAACGGAGAGAAATTTCTCAGTGATCCTTTTTTGTAATAAATTTGCCTGACTAACAAAATTTTAAAAATATAAAAATTTTCTAAAATAAATACAAATTTTTGAACGTAAACGTTTCGGAAAGTATTCTCCTCCCGTTTTCAAAACGAATCTAAAAACTAAATTATATTAATTTCTATATCTAATGCAAAGATAGGAAGTAAATATAACATTCCCGTAATATTCAAAAGTTTGTATTTATTTTAGAACATTTTGATATTTTAAAAATTTTGTTCGTTAGGCAAATTTATTACAAAAATGAATCACTGAGAAATTAGTCTCCGTTGGGTTTTACCAGTGTTCTAGAACACCTTGAAAAAATCATGAATAAATTTTTGGTTTTAAATGAAACTTAAATACTGGCATTGAAATGCACTGAAAAAATTTGGTCTCAATGTAGAAATTGTTTTTGCCGTTGGTTTGCGACTTGTTTATTGACATCTTTTTTATTTTGGCCCAAGGGAATTCAGTTTATTGTTTCACTGGTATTATTTGAAAATAAAACAATATTTCTATTGCCATTTATTCCGCATTTATGGTTCAGTATAAATTTGGTTTGTTTGTTCTTAAAGTTGAAATTACTAACACTAATTTTTAGAATTTTTTTTTATCGTTGGTTTGCTACTTTATCACATCAATGCTGGCTGATGTGTGGCGTGATCGTAATTTATAAAACTTTGTTCTAGCAATGTTCATATATATATATATATATATATATATATATATATATATATATATATATATATATATATATATATGTGTGTGTGTGTGTGTGTGTGTGTGTGTGTGTGTGTGTGTGTGTGTGTGTGTGTGTGTGTGGTGTGTGTGTGTGTGTGTGTGGATAGATTAAAACTGAAATGGTAATGACTGACGATGACACCCTGTTATGCATTCTCTAGAACAAGATTTGGAGGTCTGGTGTAAGGCCGACCGACAGGGCAACATCTATATTCGCCCCCACATGAAACACATTTGCAGTTTATTGGAAGGCGTAACTCATAAAAAAGCTATTTATTTTTGAAAAAAATTTATCAATATTAGTATTTGGAGCCCGATACAAATTCAATACATAAATTAAGTCATTCTCAAACTCAGTATAAATGCCACAAATTTCAAATATACCATCACTACTATATTTACTTGTTCTCTATCTCTTTAATGCATGAACTCAAGTTATCACTAACAAGTATCATGACCCCACCACCATTCCAATTTTCTCTACTCTAAGCAGTACCCATCTGATAATAATTCATTTTGTACAAGTCCATTAATCATTGTTAACCAGTGTTCCGTTATGCAGACCACATGGATCTTCCTTGATTTTATTATATATTCAAAGTGATCGATTTTGTTTCTCAAACTTTGTACATTTTGATGTAAGAGATGCATGAGATGAGCGTGAGATCATGTTTACCCTGCTCTTCAGCTAATTGCTATTCATCAATAGAATTACTATTTTTTTTATCTTTCTATTTCTATTCTAGGCTTGTAAATAGAGCAATTCATATCAAAAGCAGACTGCCCCACATCATATCTCACACTTTATTACGTGATTGTTTCCTCCGCACCTGAGGCATGCTTCTTCTTTATCACAGTCATTTGAACTATGACCATATTCCCCACACTTAAAACACCGATTCACCGATATATACTCAAAAACTCGACAGACTGAGAAACCTATGCACAATTTTCGTCTCGATTCCATAGTGGACCAAAAGGTTTTTGGATCGCATTCTACGATGGCCATATAATTCGTCTTAATTTTTTCATAATTTAACATAATGTAAGTGTAAATGACAATGTAAAATTAATTTTTTCTGCTTAAATAAATGCGTTTATGTCTTCCTTACTGATATTTTCATCTATGTCCAATATCTTTATATTTGAATACATATTTTTCGGCGTTTTTATATTGAATATGCATTTCAGTTTTTTTTTTACCATGGTTTATAGTTTGATAATCTTCTGTTTAGTATTACATTTCATCAGTATACCACCATCTTTTACATATTTCATTTGAATGATACCAACTTCAAG
The DNA here is from genome assembly GCA_031761425.1 of Cosmopolites sordidus. Lineage (NCBI taxonomy): Eukaryota > Metazoa > Arthropoda > Insecta > Coleoptera > Curculionidae > Cosmopolites > Cosmopolites sordidus. The sequence goes on from JARFXV010000914.1 coordinate 444,094, forward strand.
ATCTGTTGGATTGACGACATGTTTTATGGCTTTTTTGGTTTTCTTTATGTCTTGTCTTACCTTTGCCTCAAAAACTAATACTTAACCTTTAGATCTTTTGCTTATTCTGCATACGTAAGTAATGATTTTTCATTAGTCTTCCGCGTTAGACTTCCTGCTATGGTAGTTTCACCCCTGGTAATTTTTTCTAGCTCCTTTTCTATAGTATGTTTGAACTGCTCGAATTCCTTTTTAAACGCCTCAGCCCAATCACTTCGACACAACCCCGGCAAAACCATTTAAGTTAATTTAAGATCTGGTAAATTCTTTATTATTTTCAGATTACAAACACACTCAGAATGAAAATTTTGTTTACATTGAATTGTGTCAGAATTATTTCTTTTAATTTTTTTTCCACATTTACCACATTCATCTGCCATTATAAATATTTATTCCCGGCCGACTTGTTTATATCGTAGGTTGTTTGTTTGATCAAATCCCGTCTTTTATCACTGAAATAGAATATTTCGGCACAACATTCTTGTAATTGTGTTTTTGGAAGATTTTAATTGTTTTCTTATTTCACTATAATCGGAAACACAATGCAAATTGTGCATAGTCATTGTCATAGTGCATTGCAATTGTACATAGTCACACAATGGAAATGAAATTCCACTAAAACACACACACACACACACACACACACACACACACACACACACACACACACACACACACACACACACACACACACACACACACAGACACACAGACACACAGACACACACACACACACACACACACACACACACACACACACACACACACACACACACACACACACACACACACACACACACACACACACACACACAGATATATATATATATATATATATATATATATATATATATATATATATATATATATATATATATATATATATATATATATATATATATATATATATGTGTGCGTGTGTATGTGTGGATAGATTATAGCTAAAATGATAATGACTGACGATGATAGTCTGTTATGCATTCTCTACAACAAGATTTGGAGGTCTGGTGTAAAGCCAACCGACAGAGCAACATCTATATTCGTCCCCATCCATAAAAAAAGACCAAAAACGTAATGCTCAAACTATTGAACGAGTGCGAAGTGCTACTACATATAATCCATGAAAGACTGAAAGCATACATTCACCCCGAAATCTCCCAAGAACAAGATGGATGCATGCCCAGACGGTAGGCACCCGGGAACATGAATTGGGCAAATAAAATGGCACAGTTTGTGAAGTATAATTATAGAAAAGAGGAAACTACAGCACTGTAGTCATCTTATTGCTAATCTTTACAGATCAACTGAAGTACAAGTGAGAATACAGGACCAGCTGAGCGATCGATTATACTATACTACGTCTCTTCTATACTATTCAACCTGTATGGAGAATGGATCATCCGAAAACAACTTACGATTGGGACAGCGGTGTGGGGGAGAAAGAGAATATCGAATCTCTGATATGGAAACTCTGAATGGAAACTCTGAGAAAGAAATGGTAGACTTGATAAAGAGGGAGGACGCAATTAGCAATGACTTAGGCTTCACAATAAACTTAAGATAAAACCAAGAAAATTGTAGTCAATAGATCAATGGAGGGGAGACCGGGCCAATCTCCATAGCCAGGATTGAACTGGTTAAGGATTTTATATACCTGAGTGCAAAAATATCAAACACAGGTAGCTGTAAACCTGAAATACGAAGAAGAATCGCTTTGGGAAAAATCACCGTTGCCAAATTGATACGCATATAGAAAGACCACGGAATAATCAAAAACACCAAAAATGAGGCTAGCGAGAACACTGATATTGCCCATCGTAACAAATGCCGCCGAGCCTTGGACTCTAAAATTACCCCATAGAAGGTGTATTGATGTCTTCGAAATGTTCACATTGGGGGGGTATTCTCAAGATCCCCTGGATCGAGAAACGCACTAATAAACTTTGCGAACTCAGCATCACTGAAAGAGTCAGCAAAACAATTAAAACATCTCTACTGAAGTATTTTGGCCACATCATGCGAAGATTCCCTTGAAAAGCTGGTTGTGCAGGGAAAGATAGAGGTAAAAAAGCCTCGAAGAAGTGTTACACGTTAGGTTGACCAAATCTCAGAACTGACAAATGTCCGTGTATATTCCTGCATACGAACGGCCGAGGACTGAGAAGAATGGCGAGACAAAGTTCAGCATGTATGATCATATGCATATTGCGCTGAAATTATGCTCTGAGGCGAGCAGTGCGATTAAGAACTTATATTTATTAATAAATTATTATTGACTTCGTTATTATTAACACGTGGTTCGACAAAAAATTTAGCAACAGCGCATTTGTCTTTATTGCGTAAAAATTCCAATCTATATATATATATATATATATATATATATATATATATATATATATATATATATATATATATATATATATATATATATAGATATGAGCGAATGTATAATTTGTGTATGTATAAAATTGAAAAAACAATAAATATCAGAAAAAAAAAAATTTGGGAAATGTTAGTTACTTATTCAACAAATTACCCAATAACACTTTTATCTCCTACAAAGATACAGCTCGAAACCAACTTTATAACTGTAAATATAGTGGCAGATTTCCCCAGTTGACATTAGCATGACCCATATATCTGATATAAATCCCGCCATCTGTTTTGCTAAACGCTCTAAAAGTTCGAAAAACATAAGAGAGAGGACTTTTTGAAGATTTATGCCTAGGAAAATTATACAAAGTATCGAATTTGAAACGATTTTAGTTTTTTCCGTTTTGTTTTATGAGCTTTCCGAAACATTGCGGGACAAAATAGAGCTTCGACTACCGTTGAATGCGTAATTTTTTCTAGGAACTTCAATAAAGTTACACCAATATAAAAGACCTTCGTACAAATCTAATTTAACGTCAGTGAACTCGAGATTCAATGAGATGAGGAATTATAACTAATTTTTAAAATATAGTTTAATATATATACATATATATATATATATATATATATATATATATATATATATATATATATATATATATATATATATATATATATATATATATAGATATTTATATATATATATATTTATATATATATTTATTTATATATATATATATATATATATATATATATATATATATATATATATATATATATATATATATATATATATATATATATATATTTATATATATAGTTGTTCCAGTCTTCTTACATTTTTCTCTCTGGCCAACCTTCCAAACGTTAACCTTGTATCTGAAACAGCCTCTATCCTGAATTTCACTTTGTGTAATATTTGCTAATCTTAGGTCCTCTTTAATTGCCGCAATCCATTTAATTATTTCGACTTTAGCTCTACTCCTATTTTCATAAAATTCGACTATTTGTCTAATACTACCTCTTTAATACTACATACTAGCCTACTCGGATTCATCCGTTTGATGTGTCCGTAAAACTTAAGTCCACTTTTTCTCATATCGCTATGTATATCTGTGTATTGTTTGACTTCTTGGTTTTCTCGAAGTCGGTATGTTGTGCTATTTATTTGTTTGGGGCCGAGGATTTTTCTTATGATTTTTCTTTCCTTCTTTTCAATGTCCTCGATGTCCCTCTTTCTATTCAAAATGAGCGTTTCTGCAGCATATAGACATTCTGGCTTAATAACCGTGTTGTAATGTCTCAGTTTTGTGTTTTTAGATAGGCATTTTTTGTTGTAAATATTTTGTGTAAGTCTCAATGCCGTTTCCATTTTTTGACATCTACTCTTATTGGCCGCTTTTTCCAACCCATTTTCCAAGAATATTTCACCCAAATATTTGAATTGAGAGACTCGTCTGATGTTACCATATTTTGTTTTTAGAAATGGTGTTCTTAGTCTGTTGCAGGTCATGTATTGTGTCTTTTCAAAGGAAATTTGGAGTCCTACCTTTTCTGCTGTTTCTTTTAGGATTTCAATCTGTTTCTGTGCCGTTAATACATCTTGAGCTAAAATTGCTAGATCATCAGCAAATGCCAGATAATCAATTTTGATGTTGGTTCTCCCCAGTTTAATGGGCTGGTCAATATTCAGTGCTGACTATTTTTCATGCCACTCCTGTATTACCTTTTCTAGAACACAGTTAAATAAGGGTGACGAGAGTCCATCCCCTTGTCTCACACCAGTTTTAATTTCGAAGGGCTCTGAGATGTCACCAATGAATTTAACTTTTGACCTCGTGTTAAGTTAACGTTACTTTAATAATTGCCAGCGTTTTCAGATCTAGTCCTTGTTCTTTCAAGATTCGGAATAAAGATTCGCGGTCAATAGAATCATATGCTTTTTTGAAATCCACAAATGTACAGACGAGATTTTTATTGTACAGTTTTTGATGTCTTAGAATCAACTTTAGATTCAGGATCTGTTCAGGACAGGATCTGCCCGGTCGAAAACCTGCTTGATATTCACCAATGTTCGGTTCTAACTGTCCCTGTGCTCTGTCTGGTAGACATTGAGATAAAATGTTGTAACAAACTGGGAGAAGAGATATTCCTCTATAGTTGTTTACATCCGTTCTATCTCCTTTCTTATGTAGTGGATGGATTAGAGCATCTTTCCAGTCTTCCGGAATCCGTTCGGTTCGCCAAACTTCTTGTAGAATTTTGATTATTTCCTTGATTGTACCTGGACCAGCGGATTTCAAAAGTTCAGCAGATTTGCCTAATTATTTCATCTTCATTCGGTGGTAATGAATCTGGGTTTGTTTGTTTAGGGTTTAGTGTTGATAATTTGTTTAAGGGCTCAATCTTTGAATGCTTTACTTCGGCTTAATACTGCTTGCTCGCAAACTTCATCCCACCACGGATGTTTTCTACGTTTTTGTAAATGGGCCAACTTTAAGGCTGTTTTAATAATTTTTTGTTTTAATTGTTGCCAGTTCTGTGCAGGTTGTTTATCAAGCTCTTCAGCCCCTTTTTAATAACTTTTCGAGGTTTTAAGCTAAGTTTGATTCTAGTCAAGTAGTGATCCGTGTCTATATTTGCTCCTTTCCTGACTTAAACATTCAAAATCTCTTTATAATTGAGGTACGAAATGGCAACATGGTCAATTTGAAATTCACCCATGTACGTGTTTGGGCACCTCCAGGTCTTTTGTTTTCTTATTTTCTTCTTAAAATGGGTTACATTATTTTTAGATTAAACTGCGAACATAGTTCAACCAATCTTCTACCATTATAGTTAGTCCATTTATGAGCGGGAAAACTGCCGACTGTTTTCCTATACTTTCTTTCTTTCCCTAGTTGGGCGTTGAAATCACCCAATAGGATTTTTTCATGGTTAGAGGGAACTTTAGAGATAGTCTTTTCCAGAATTTCCCAGGACTTATTTACTTTTGCAGGATTAGATTTATTTTCTTCGTTAACTAGGAGGTGTGCATTGATTAATGTATAGTTTTTGTTAGCACACTTTAGGGATAGTGTCATAAGTCGATTATTTACTGGCTGGGCATTTGTTATAGAACCAAGAATGCTTCTTGAGGCAGCGAAAGCAACACCGAGATGTGGTGTATTTTTGATTATTCTTTTGTCCGTTTTACTTTTAAAAAGTTTGTAGTTGCCGAATTCCAATGTGTTATCATCTATCAATCTGGTTTCTTGCAAAGCTAAAATTTGGATATTTTGCTGATTTAATGTTCGCCCCAATTCCTGTAGTTGGACGCAGGAGAGAATTGATATTTACCGTTCCAAAGAAAGTTTTTATTTTCGGTTTCAGACGTTGGCCAGAGGTCTCCGACTCCCTCTGAAAGTTTTTGCGTTTAAGCCCGGACGCCCCAGAATCCGAAAGTCCGGTTGTACCAGCAAAGCTGGCAGAGGATTGTCTACCTCCTGGGGTAATTTTGTAATTACTAGAACGCTTCATCTTGTACTTTGAATTAAAGGTTTGAACCATGACGGTTCAGAGGTTAAGACTGGAGGGGTTAGTTCCAGAATTTGCTAGAAGACGCTTACCACTCAGCCGCTTGATACAAGTCAGACGCTAAGTGGATTTAGTTTTCTTTTTGCCTTGGTTCGGGGCTGCTTATTTTGGGATATTCGCAGCTGTCCATTAATATCTAATGGAACTTTCACTATCCACCACCCGTGACCCGTCCAGTACCTTAGGCGAGGTATACTGGATATATATATATATATATATATATATATATATATATATATATATATATATATATATATATATATATATATATATATATATGTGTGTTTATCAATCCGATTCAATTTTACCGCTAAATGTCGGGAGGTTTTTTAGCTTTCTGGCTATTTTCTGTATCGACCCATCTGAATTCGATCATCATCGATGTCGCTTAATTTTATGTAAATATATTATTCGAATTTGTAACGGAACGGTGTGTAGATATGAAAGAGACAGGTTCAAGTTTCGGTGAAATAACGGGATGTTTGAACATTGTTGCTTCTACTGTTATGAGTATATTAATAGGATGGTTTGAGGATCAGGATTATGCACATGTACGAAGTTTTAGTACTTCTTGGAGCATCCGTCAACACAACAAGTAGCATATTTGGAATATTGCTGTACAAATCGATATCAGAATATGCGGTGAGTTCCTGATGCTTTTGTTGTAGCTAAAGGATGATGAATAATGTAATGGAGATGAGTGCTTATCGTCATTATTGGATGCTTCGCACCTTAAGAAGGATCGCTTAGAATGCTAAAATAAAATTAAATCGTGAATTCTACTAAACTACATTTACTATAGTGATGAGTCTAAATATTGATTACATGGTCATATATGACATATAGTCATAGTAGGTCTATAGCATTAAGACTTATTTACATGTGCTCTTAAGAATAAGCTGATTTAAAGAGGTTTTAGTGGAATTTAATTTCAATTGTGTGAGTATGTACAATTGCATATTGTTTCCGATTATAGTGAAGTAAGAAAATAACAATTAAAATCTTCCAAAAACACAATTACAAAAATGTTTTGCCGAAATATTCTATTTCAGTGATAAGAGAAGGGACTTCCATCGAACAAACAACCTACGATATAAACGCGTCGGCCGGAAATAAATATTTATAATGGCAGATGAATGTGGTAAATGTGAAAAAAAGAATTAAAAGAAATGAATCTGACACAATATGAGGGTATCTGTAAACAGAATTTTTAATTTCAGTGTGTTTTTATCAGCACAAAAGCATTTTGGTCCATTATGGAATCGAGACGAAAATTGTGCATATGTTTCTTAATTTGTCGAGTTTTTGAGTATATACCAGTGTATCGGTGGACTAAGTGTGGAGAATATGATCATAGTTCAAATGAATGTGATTAAGAAGAAGCATGCCTCAAGAGAATGTACAAATTCTAACTTTAAATGTATGAACTGTAAGAAGGCAAACACTACACAAAATGTGAGATATGATGTGGAGCAATCTGCTTGATATGATGCTGATATGAACTGCACTGTTTACAAGTGGAGAATGGAAATAGAAAAGTAAAAAAATAGTTATTATATTGATGAATAGCAATTAGCTGAAGAGCGGGGTAAACATTATCGATGTGCTATTGTGCTCACATCAAAATGTACAAAGTTTGAGAAACAAAATCGATGACTTTGAATATGTAATAAAATCAAGGAAGATCGATGTGGTCTGCATAACGGAACACTGGTTAACAGAGAGTGAAATGAACTTGTACAAAAGGAATAATTATCAGATGAGTACTGCTTATTGTAGAGAAAATTCGAATGGTGGTGGGGTCATGATACTTGTTAGCTGAGTTCATGCATTAAAGAGATAGAGAACAAATAATAAATATAGTATTGATGGTATATTTGAAATTTATGGCATTTATATTGAGTTTGAGAATGACTTAATTTGTGTATTGAATTTGTATCGAGCTCCAAATACTAATATTGATATTTTTTTTCAAAAATTGAATAGCTTTCTTTATGAGTTAGGCCTTCCAATAAACTGCGAATGTGTTTTAGGTGGGGATTTAAATATCGATTACAAGGAAAATACTAATATTGTTAGTAACTTAAAGGATGTACTACTTAGTTAGGGTTATGTAATACAGTAAAGGAACCAACTCGTTCCACAGAAAGATCGGCTATTTTTATAGATTACATATGTACGAATTATGAATTAGATGGTTCGTCTTGTATTGTGTGGAGTAATTGTCTGTCTGATCATTCGGCTTAGTTGAAACAGATTCTAATTACAAGTCTGCATGAAAAACAAAATTTAAAAGACATTATAGTGAAACAAATATGAAACTATTTCAGCAGGGAAGATTGGTATGTCGTATTTCAGGCTGAGAGTCTAGATCGGGGATTTAAGGCATTTTCACATTGTTTGGAGTATTACATTGATATGTGCTTTCCTCTTAGAAAAGTAAGAATGTCGAATGAGGGTCAATTTAAACCTTGGTTGACAAGAGGTATCAGAACGTCTTCTATTACTTTAAAAGAATTGTATCGAACGAAACTATTATCCGGAGGCGAACAAGATGCTGCACATTATAGGGTGTACAAAAGGATTTATACGAAGGTTTATAAGAAGGGCTACACTGCTTTACAATGTGAAACAATATTTTGAATCGGAAAACAAGTCAAAACCTGCTTGGAAAATAATAAACAATAACATTAAAAAAAATTGCAATGCAAGAACTAACATAAGCACCATAAGGGATGAAGGTGAAATTACTTTGAAAGACAAGTACGAAATTACTAGTTGTTTTAATAAATACTTTGTTAATCTTCCTAAGAACGTGTTGGTGAGTTCAATCACTGCTACTAAGGTTAGACAAGTGACTACAATTCAAATATCTATGATATTACGGCCAGTTAGCCAATATGACATAATTAAAACAGTAAGGAAACTAAAAAATACAAATTCCTTGGGGCTAGATAATATTCTTTTAGTTGTATTGAAGAAGTCTATCAACCCATTAATAATACCATTAACATATCTAGTGAATTGGTCCCTGAAAACTAGTATATTTCCGAGGGCATTAAAAATATCAAAAGTAATTCCTGTCTTCACGAGAGGTGATTGGCTCTCCCTCTCCAACTATAGACCAATAGCTATTCTACCCACGTTATCTAAACTGTTGGAGTGTATAGTGTATCAGCAGATCATGTCCTTTCTTGTGCGCTTTAATATATTGAAATCAGCATCTACATCTACACATTCAGCAATCTGTGAATTTTTAATCAAGATATATGAAAACATAAACGATAATTGCAAATGTGTTGGTCTGTTTATGGATCTAAGTAAGGCTTTCGATCTGGTGGATTACGCAATACTGCAGGACAAACTTCATGACTATGACTGGAGGGGTCGGGTGAGAGAGTGGTTGCAATCTTATTGCTTGACCGACACTAAGTTGTACAGATTGATAAAGCAACATCTGAAAGATTGAGGATTATTTCTGGAGTAACCCAAGGATCTATTTTGGGTCCACTATGATTTTTAATTTTTGTTAATGATGTGCCAGATGTTTGCAGTAGCGGAAATACGGTAATATTTGCTGATGATAGCAGTTATTTAACAGGAAAAAAAAACATGCAGGGAGCCATTGAAACGGCAAAGGAAATGCTTAATACATTTTTTAGTTAGTTTACGAATAATAAGTTATCCCTTAACGTGGACAAAACCAGTTTTATTGCTTTTACTCCTTGAACACACACTATAACGGAATCATATTTACTAAAAATTAACGGTAAGTATATAAAGAAAACATCCTGTACTAGATTTCTGGATGTCCATCTCGATAACAGACTTTACTGGGATGAACACATAGCTGAACTATGCAAGAAATTAGCTGGTATCTCATATGCTGTTTATAGGTTGAAACGGGTTGGCACCACGGATATTGTGCATTCATATTACTATGCAGAGTTTTACAGTCGCGCTAGGTATGGTTTGATATTTTGGGGTGGGTCGCCTCATCTGATGCGTGTTTTCAAAATACAAAAAAACATAATTCGAATGATGGGTGGAGTGTCACTACTGGCAACATGTCGATCATTACTATATGTTTTGGAGGTTATCATCTTTGTTAGGCGAAATTTTATAGCATTCGTGAAAAATAGTGAAATAGTGTGTCATCACTATGACACACGAGGCTCTGATGAACTTGTTTCACTAATACATTCATGTAAGATAGTTGAACATAATGTTTACTATAAGGGTGTAAAGGTGTATAATAAGTTACCAAAACGATTTAAGCATGTTCAGAGCAACAACGAATTAAGAAAACATAGTCCGCGAATTTCTTATAAGTCAAAGTTTTTTAGTTTAGAAGAATATATGTCGAATCAATAATTAGTCGTATCAAGATTATCATATCATGTATTGTTTCTGAGGTCGTGTCACTGAACATTCTGTCAATTCTGTCAATCCGACTTAATCATGGATATTTGTATTGTTGTAGGGATTGAATAAATATATTATTACATTCTTAAATTATTAAATTATATATCTTATCAAGAATAAAATATTCAATGTAATTGGAATTTCTCGATTTTTTTTATCTTACATAATATCATAATGGTGTACACCAAAATTATAAAAAAATGATCCTATATCTTATTGATCCTATTGAAATTAGAAAATTGAAATTGATCCTAAGAATTATTACACCAGTAATAAGTAATTCTGGATAATTATTGACTATTTGATGTCAAGAAGCATTTTACACTGGAGAATATGGGACAGCTGGTAAGAATAATCACATTTTGATTCGCTTGCTAAAGCATGCGTCCAAGAAGCAGAGTACTAGAATGCAAAATCAACTGAGCGACAAAAATAACTAATTAAATTAGTTTTAGCCTTAAACAGTATAGCATTAGCGATAAAAACTGGATACTACAGAATAATGATAATCGGAAAAACCATGTCCAAGCCATCCAAGCAAAATCAATGTTCCTTAAATTCATACTATAAATTTTGAAAAATTCTTTCACGCTATACTTAACTGTGAATTTGGCTGGCTGTTCACAATTAAGGGGAATGAAGGAATATATGAAGGTTGCTATTTATGTATACGGAATTGGCAACAATGGTGTTGCTAAGCGCCATCTGACATATACATCGTGAAGTTTGACATTATTGACTGTTTACGTACTCAGAAAGTTTTATCATACGGGCTCTATTTGTATTGTTTAGTGACTTGAAAATTTCATCTCAGTCAAAAAATGGAATTAATTCGAAGAATTTTTGTGCGATGATTTACTACGACTTTCGGCGTGGACTATATTAGCATCAGTGTATCGATCAACTCACTTCGACTTTTCACGATGAATCACCATCCAAACCCACTGTATATCACTGATTTAGTGAGTTCAATCGTGGTCGTCGTTTGTTCACAGATGAATTTAAAGAAGGTCGTCCAAAATCGGTTGTTGTGCTAGAAAACATCAACATTGTGCGCGAAATGATAAAGCAAGATCGTCATGAATGATATCGTAAGATTAAGGTATCCCTGGGCATTAGTATGACAGGCCTACACAAGATTTTTACATGAACATTTAACCGTGAAACAGATTTGTGCGCGTTGGATTCCGCATTATTTGACAATCAGTCAAAAAAGGATTGTGTCTATTGATGCAAAGAAATGCTCAAAAATACAATCGTGCTCAAAAATACAGGATCTTAAAAGCCATGTATAAGATCTACACAAACTTGAATCTATGCATATGAGCCCGAATGTACAGCAGTCGACTGTATGGGTGTTTCAAAATGAGCCACACTCAACAAAAGTTGTTCGCGCAAAAAGCACTTCGAAGCAAATGATCGCCTGCAAAAGATCTGCTACACAACCATTTGTTTAACAGAACTATTTGAAGAAATAAGGATCATTCTTCATCATGTTAATGCGAGCTCTCACACATCAAATCGAATAACTGAATATTTCACCGGTCAAAACATCGAATTGATAAGGCATACAGTCCTGATTTGGCACTCAATGATTTCTTTTTGTTCCCGACTGTGAAGAATAAACTACTGCTATAAAAATTGGTTAAAACATACAAACGTAAAACGCAAAAGTGTATCGATCCTCGCGGAGAATATTTCGAAAATCAATAAACCATTTGTCAATGATAAATATTTATTATTTCGGATATATAAATAGAAACCCTCGTATAATTAATAAAAGTGACGTGTTCACCATGAGATGACGTGTTTTCATGAAAAATCTAAAAACATTGCTGCCACTTAGATGAGTTCTTTCATAACACCACCGAATAAGTTGGAACTTAAAGCTTCAAACTACCATTATAGAACATTTTACGTAGTTTAAATTTACCAAATTGGATGTGCTCCAAAAGTCCATTCCAAAAAAATGTTCATTGTTAACTTCAGGACAGATAACATACCACCAATTAATTTACCGAATAGATAATTGGATTTCTGAACTTGTAAATAAATGGTTTTAATTAAATATACATTCTAAGCCAATATAATAAGTAATTGAAAAATAAATTGTTCATGTTCTGCATACATTCTTCGATATTTGTTTATTTTTAAATTAATATTTTTTGATCTGTATCATTGAGTGATTACTGTACGTGCACGACACATGAAACAAAGACCTCGACAACCGCCCACATTAAAAAGTGTATAATTTCGTAATAAAAAAATTATTTAAAGTCTTTAATTAAGTTTTGAGGTTCAGGTCGAAATAATCTTCTAATATGACGGCCATTCAACTGCCAACCACAAGCCACAATCGCTTTCATATCACATGCAAGCACAATTATTGATCAATTAAGATAACAAAAAAAATATATTCAGGCTGTAAAGTTTCAACTCGCTGTCGTATTTCCTCTTTTTGTACTTGGTAGGAAGAAAATAAAGGTTTGACGGCACGGAAGTTGTAATGCCAACAAGTTTAGTGCCCCTGTACGATTACTATTGTAAAATACAAACGTAAAAAGGTAATTTTACAGCTTTATCGTGGATCTCCATAAAGCCTCGTACACATTTGAAATGGCGGGGGTTAAATAACGTCTGACGGTAATTGAGATTACAAAAAATTTGTTTTAAAGCAACATCCCTTTTTTATAAAAGGAGGATTTTTGTTATAAAAGAAGGACCTAATTAATTATTTCTTTGCACATATTCCTTTTTTAAAGAATTGGTTATAATTGCTTTGCTTCACAATGTATAAAATTATTGCAATGCATGAAATTCACAAGGCATTAAATGGTGACATGTTATTCACAAAATTACCAATATTGAACTTCTACAACTATTTGCAAAAAAATTAACTAAATAAATAATTAAAGATTAATATCTAAAATTCCTACTATATTTAAAATTGTATATATAACAATTGTTTCGACACACAGTGCTTTCTTCATATACAAACTATGTTAAACTAAGAGTAAGAAAAATAATTACAACCTAAACTGTCGATCGACCTAATAGTACCATAAAACATCATAGTGGGGAAACCCATTTTTTTGTCAAAGTCTAGGAGGGCAATATAAGTTTAATAACGGTGAGCCATCAAAATCTAGCTGGTCATTTAGCAAAATATCCAAATTCTTTCTTTTTTACATAAAAAAAAGTTGCACTAAACAACAAAATAATTCTTATTATGCTAACCACTTAATGCGAGAAAGCATACTTTCAATGATAATTTAGAAATGTTTCATGATTAGAATAAAAATTATAGAATAGAAATTAAATCTTTTAGAGAGCCTAGAAACTAATATAAGGAAAAATGTGTATATTTTGCTAAATAACTAGCTAGACTTGAATGGTTCACCGTTATTAAACTTATATTGCCCTCCTAGATGTTGATAAAAAATGGGTTTCTCCACTATTTTGTTTTATGGTATTATCAGGTCGATGGAGAATTTATGTTGTGATTACTTTTCTTACTGTTAGTTTGACATAGTTTGTATTTGAAAACGGCACTGTGTGTCGAAATAATTGTTATACATACAATTTATAATATAGTGGAAATTTTAGATATTAATCTTTGCTTATTTATTTAAAATTAATTTCTATCAATTATCAGCTACCTCAGTTAAATTTTAAAACCAAATTCTTCAAATTGATCCGTTACTTATCGTCGACTAAAGAGGGTACACAATTTTCAATATAGGAAACTTCCAGTTGTGATTCCTGCCAAAATCTTTTTATTGGTTAGTTTTCGAGATCCATGGGATTTTAGGATTTTATGAGTCTATAAAAATGCTAAAAATTCAATGCAATTCTTCTGTGAGGAACATGCTAAATTCCTTTAAAATGAACCATCAAAAGTATCTTTCAATTTTCAGACTATTTCTATTCTTCTGTCTGAAACACTAAACTTGAATAAATTTACCGCTATACACTTTTTTTATTCCTCGGCCTGTGTTTCGCTAACCATGTAATTAAGTCTACTGATGAAGCTAACATTGTTAACGAAACGCATGTTAAAAAATTAAAAAGGTGATTTGTTTTTATAAAAGCATTGGTTGTTCAAAAACTTTGGATGTTAAGCTCTGGAAATTTCTCAAATCTGTACCCTTTTCAACATTCACTGAAGGATTTTTCGATTTTGACTCCCCGGGATTCTAGGTAACATTGAACTTTGCAACAAGTTCATTCAGCAATAAAATATACATTTTATTTAATAATATTTTGAAACTGAAATATGCCTTTATAGACATTTTAGATGATGAAATCTTCGATGTTCTATCCACAACTGTGCTGTTACCATTTCCAAGAAAGCTGTACCGCAAAATATGAATCACTGTTGGTGTTAGCTAGGAGTTCGGACCTTAAATCCTTAGGTTTTTATGTATTGGGTATATTTAAAGAATTGCATATCGGGAGATGTTCAGACATAGAGGCAAACTTGAAGCACAGAAATGAGCTTTTGTTGAAGAGAACATTAGAGGGTTGTTGTATTCACTGGGTACTTGGACTAGAAATTATCTGCATGCCGGTTTAAGGCACTTGGTGGGTTTATTAATTTTTTTTCAGTTTTTCGTTTTTAATGTACTAATTGTAGAATATCAGTTAGATCAGCAATTGAGACTCTTTAAGATCTTCGAATCACTATCTGCTACCTATAAACCTTTCAGCATCCTTCCTGAGGTTTCAACCCTTGGTTTGTGACTATTCCATATGTCTCGAAACCTAAAGACCTGCGAATAACCAGCTACCGACCCGATTCCTTGTTGGATTTCCTCTTTTTTCTAATGAAATGCAATGTAATACACCTTGTCGTTCTTCGGATAGTCATCCATCCAGGTACTAACCGCAACAAATACCAACGCATTTAGACTTCTGGGTCACCGGTTTACAATAAATACTATCTCCTAGTGCCAAATTTCTGCCGTTTTATGATTTTGAGAAGTATTTTTTTAATTAAATATAAGTTGAACTCCCTTGACAAATGTACTATAGTGAAATACAATTTATTTACATAATGGATATTTGTAAAATTTTGCCAAAAAAATTAAGCTTAAAAATTATTATTATTTTTTTTTAATTTCGGAGTGGAATTAGTATGGCATGTTTATATATCCTAAATCAAATTCTTGAAATTCCCGGACAATTTGATGGTCTATCAAACTAGGAAATAAATAGGTTGATTTACTATACTATTACTATAGGTTGATTATATTTTTGGTAGAGTCAATAATTTGAAGTTGATTAGTGGTTTTATGGAAAGAAGAATTAATCAAAAAGTTTATTAAAGACAAATTAGCAATAAACGGAGTTTCTTTTCAGAAAACTTTTCATCAAGCAATTGAGATAAAGCCTTATATATATATATATATATATATATATATATATATATATATATATATATATATATATATATATATATATATATATATATATAGGGTGATCTTTAGTTTAATTGTTTTTATACGTTTATTTTTTTAGTGCGTCTGAACTTTAAATTCAAATAAAACAACATCCAAATTCAATGCCTTGAGACTATTTATTTTATGTGAAATAACATTAATTGTAATTGCTGGTTTATTTATAACAGTGGTCGGGAGTCATACACCCCAACCGCTCGGTTCCACAATCTTATGTGGAACACACCACAGCCTGTCGGTACTCTGATGAATCTAACCACTAACAGACGAAACATGTTTTCTTTAGTGTGGGGGATGGGTGGGGCTCTGCCCCGGTCAAGCAACTAACAGAATGCGTATTTTCTCGGAGATACAGTTTGTTCGATGTTCCACATGATTGTGGAACCCAGCGGTTGGAGTGCATAACTCCCGACTACCGTTGTCTCAATGGACGCATTCCAAAGACCTGAAAAACTGCATCCAACGAGGAGTCGTCTACAGTGTTGGTTGTTTGATTGTGGATAGAGTCTCCCTATGTTTGACAAGAGAGCATATGTCGGTCGGTAGGGCATATGTCCCGGTTAAGAAACTAACAGAGTGCTCATTGTGGTGGAGACGCAGGTTGTTATTTGAATACACAATCAGTACAATAAACAATCACACAGTAAACATTACCTATATATATATTTTTTGGTAGTATGTCACTGTCATGAAAATCCATTGTTGTCAATGTAAGTATCGTTGACATACAAAAAATATATTTACTTTCACTCGTTACTTTATATATTACAAATTAATATAATTTATTTTTTAGTTCAGTTTTGAAAACGGGGGCAGATTGCCCTCCGAAACGTTAACGTTAAAAGTTTGTACATTTTTTATAACATTTTTATATCTTTAAAAATATTGTTCGTTAGGCAAATTTATTACAAAAAAGAATCACTGAGAAATTTGTCTCCGTTTGGTTTTTTGTTTTTACCCAGTGATTCTTTCTTTAAATAAGAACAGATATTTTTGAGTTTTAGACAGTGGCGAAAAACCCAAATAAAAGAGAAAAAATATAGGTCGTTGTGTGTTCCACGTGAGATTGTGGAAGCCAGCGGTTTGGGTGCATAACTCCCGTGCCTGTTTATCAATATCATATGAAATATGAACATCCAAAGACAAATGTATAATTGGGACACTATTTAAACACAGTGTGTCTGTCTGATAGTTTGACAGTGTGTCTAGTTAAATAAATGTTTATTGAAAGTGGTTATTAACTGTTATTACCATTATATGGGCGAAAAATAATTTTTGGTGTGGAAATAACTTATATCCTGTATCAAACTTGCACTTGTCCGATACAAAATCAAATGGAAACAATTTCTTTTTGTGCGATATAAAAATTATGGCGTAGCGTCCAAGTTTACTCCGAGTCAGGCCCTACACTCTAATCATACACACGCAACTAGTCAACTGTCGTTTATATCTTATTGCGTGTGGTCGGTCACAGGCCACGAAAACACGTTTCTTGTCACCCTCCTTTAGTAATCTTTAGAAGGAAACTTTCTTAATTAAGGGTAAAATAAAAATTAAGGGAAACCTAATATTTTTCGACAACTATTGTTTTATTCATTCAGTTCGGCTTCTTTTTTGTTTAATATCGCCATATATATATATATATATATATATATATATATATATATATATATATATATATATATATATATATATATATTTGATTAAAACTATTGAAAAAAATGGTATTTATGAAAAACGTCTTAATATATATTTTCAGTCATTTTTTTAACTATTTAATATAAGATAGCCAATTAAGTCCAATTCAACATATTTCAACTTTTTCTAATTTTATGTTATTTATATTTTACTAATCTTATAATATATTTACAATTGTTTACTTACATTGTTTGTTCTATTCAATGCGAATCATTTCGAGTATGAAATTTCATCCAAGAGATCAAATATCCCATGATAGTAAATATTCCCATCTTCGGTTATGCCTTCGACCTTTCGGGGTTTCTTCAATTAGGCGAAGGAGCCTAAGAGCTTATTGTTATCTAATAACGCGATACGAAATGTGGCCGAAGACAGACGAATTTGTCAGACCCGTCCAGTTTCACATATTTTGCAGTTTGCGAATTGTTTGATCAGATACTATTTCGAAGAGCGTAATTTGCTCAAATTACAAAAGACATAAAGGTTGCACCGGTATCCGACTGCGCCAAAATTTGATAAATTTGTTGCTTCTTGAGGGTCAAGATTTTCAATTTGCTTTTGGAATTTCAAACTCTGTGAAAATATTTACAAATTTTTAACATTTATTCCAACTGAATGGTTACCATTTTTTTTTTTTTAAATAGTTTATGCTTTACTTACGGTAATTTTTTAATTAAAATCCGCAGACATTAACTGCGTTTCCAAACTTATCAGCGAACAAATATAAAAAATAATCTATCCGATTCATATATCACACCAATTTGTAAATTTTTAGGATGTAATAGTAATTCTATTATAAACCTTGGATGTTTTTAATTCCATATACGATCTGTTAGTTACACACAAATTGTTCAGGGAATGATTTCTCATTTTCATATACCAAAGTTGAACATTTTGCTAATGCCGCTCTCTTTAACATTATTAATTACACAGGTCAACATATTTAAACTTTTGTGATGCAATATTGATGAAAATAGGTCCATATAAAGTATTTTGGAGTTCTAAATCCGAAAATAAGAAGCAGATTTTTTTGTTACAGGGGGTCGATGGTGGGGAAAAAAAGGAGACGATATAATTTTACAATCTAATATATATTTAATATAAACATGTAAAACGTGTTAAAGCTATGCAGAGATTGCTGAGGATTATGTGAAAAAATATATTACCTGAAATGTTATACAGCGACAAAACTTTCTCTTTTTTCTCTTGCATTCTATTGCATCATCTCTTTTCAAAAACCCGCAAGTCGCCCAGGGTTCCAGTGTCCTTCATATTTTGCTTCCGTAATCCTAATGTTCTGGTGAAACCTCTCTCCTTGTCCAACTCTTACGGCACCCAAATTTTCCGGAAAGACTCAAAATGGTAGTATAAAAAATTCATTTTTAAGGACATGCGACACCTTAGTATTTCATAGGCTTTCAAGAGGTGATCGATGAAGTTTTTATAATTTTCATCTCTCTTGTTGCTCAGAAAACCAGGACAGTCCCAGCTGTTAATTCCTTTTCATTTAATTTTTCTTGAAAACGGAAATCACTTTTAAACTTCCTTATTTGATGTTCAATAAATATGACTTCTTTTAGTTTTGCATCGCTTAATTGAGAGGATATTTCTTTTAGGTGCTTGAAACTATTACCTTCTTTGTCCATGGCTTCGACAAAGTTTTTCATTAGTCCAAGCTTGATGTGGAGCGGTAGAAGAAGCACCTTTTTTGTAATGACGCAAATAATGACGAATGTTCTATGACGCCAACTTTTCTTATTGTAATGTTCTTTTATTACCCTATTGTCTCATTGACACATTTAACAAAATCGACAGCTAGAACTAAAATCGACTCGAACACTTGACTAGTAGTGTACACAAGACAGAAACAAACTTACCTAGAGAAAACAATAAAACTGCCCCTAAAGGTTGGTAGAATACTGTGGAAATACCCCTTTTACGGTCTTGTGGTACAAGTCAGCTACAAATAATTTTAATGATCCCATGATGTAAAGGAGAAGCAGGTACTTGATAATGAGACGTGATAAACCATTTATGTGAAAATGCATTTTAATAACGACCTAAATGATACGAAAAAAGAGCATTTTCATCAGTGTTACTACTAAAATCATCTCGACCTGTGTTATGAAGTCAAGAAAAAAGTAGTTTTGAAATACTGAGTATTAAGGTGCAAAAAATATCATGCTTGTTGATAGATTCATTATGTTTCATGATTGTTCTATTTAACTATTTATAAAAAAGAGTTATTACTACTACTGCAATTACAAAATTGCTTTACAGAAATAAATATAAAATTGATAAAACATAAAATAATTATGTGCACTTATTTATTAAGAGGAAAAGGAAATAGGGAAAATTACATTGATGCAATATGAAATACGACATATACCATCTGATGAAGATTTCTAGTTTTATGGAGGTATATGGTTGAAAGCTGGTTTCATTTATTATCACTTGGAGAGGATTTATTGGGTTTTTGGTTGTTTCCTAATTGTGTATATGACCTAAAAGTAAAGCCTAAAAATGTAAAGCATACAAAATTGCTTGTGGCAAATAAATTTACAAGTAAATAACACTAAATAAACTAAAAGCAAGATCACTGGTTTGTTTGTTGAAAATATCTTAAAAATATATACACTCTTAAACTATATAAACTATAACATAAACTATCAGATCATCCTGACAGCTTATTTAAAATCAACTAAATTATCTTCAATTCTCTCCATGTAAAATACTATATTCATTACGAATACTTCTAACTTAATTCAAAAATACTTCTAAGATAATACAAATTCTTTTAACGAAATTTTATTTTGATTCTCAAAATGTCTGACATAAACTCCAAAATACCCTCTAATTATGAAGCTACGACTCGATAAATGTTGATATGAAAAATCATGATGTGACGGGCGAAATGCATTGATGAACTATGAATTTGCATTGAAATACTTCATTCCGTTTTATCATCATTTTATTTATTTTTCTATATGTGTATAATAGAACTCCAAATGGGTATAGAAACAGTATCAACAAAAAAAAAAGAAAAATAGCAGAACATAAGACAAAAAAAACTAAAACTGTACATTACATACAAAATATATTAAATACAATAGTGATAGTGAATTAATTCATAAATAATTTTTATTAGTTTATTTTAGTTTCAAATACCGCCTTGAAAACTTTATACAAAATGCAGAAACTTATAGGCTTACTTTTCATTAAATATTAAATAATCTAACTGCAATTATTCCCACAACAAATATTATTACTTAATATTTTAAATAATTGTAATAATATAATTTAATTTTGTAATATAATTTTGAGCCTGCCAAATGCCTGCCAGCCACATTTAACACGTCATTCCACCTCCCGGACGGTATCCCCTTCCATTGAAACCCTTTGCCCAAGATATATATAGTGATCCACAACTTCCAAATCTGTTCTCGAAATAGAAATCTTTTTGTCCTCAGTAAATTTATTGAACATGACCTGACTCTTCTTTTGGTTTATTTTCAAGCCAAATGGTTCCCCAGCACTTTGCAGCTCTTGTACGTATCTTTGCAGCTCCTCTGGGTCTTGTGAAAGAAAAACAATATAATCTGCGAATCTAAGATGATTTAGGTATGCACCATTAATCCTTATTCCATCCTGTTCTCAATCCAGATTACGAAACACTTCTTCCAGGCAAGCTAAGAAAAGAAGAAGCGATATTGCGTCACCCCATCACCTATTCCAACCTCAAGATCGTCAAGGTGGACTGTCGCTGTAGCTTCATCATATATCGATCCTAATAAATTTACATAAGCTTTCTCTACACCTTGATTAAGCAATGCATCCATTATGAGATTGAATCAAATGTTTTTCATAATCGATAAAAGCCAAGCACAGTGGCATAGTGTATTCGTTGTGTCTTTCTATGACCTGCTGTAGAACCTGGATGTAATCCATTGTACTGAATCCACTTTTGAATTCTGCTTACTCTCTTGGTTGTGCGTCATTAAGTTTTTTTAGTACTATTTTGGATATTATCTTGGAGAAAACTTTGTAGACCACTGATAGAAGGCTTATTGGGCGCTAGTTCTTTAATTCTTCCCGTGCCCCTTTCTTATGTAAAAGAATCACATCTGCATTTTTCCATAAGCTGGCTACTTCTTGTTGTTTGAGGTGTTTTGAGTATAATTTTGAAAGTGTTTTATGTAAAGTCCGGCCACCAGCTTTTAACATCTCCACAGTTATACCATCCTTTCCTGGAGCCTTGCCATTTTTCATCGAGTCTATAGCGTTTGATACTTCCTCCACCAGGATATCCGGCACATGCTCTTCAGTGGGCATTGTTGTTCTTCCCTGCATATCGTACCTGTTATATCGTACCGTTCCCTGCATATCGTACCATCCTCACGCATTAAGAAAAACGTTTGTATCGTTTTCTTTCTTAGCTTCTGCTTAGCTTTGTTAATTCGCCTGTTTTCTTCCAGAGTTTTTTCCACTAGCTGCTTTCCTCTCGAATACGTTTTCTTACAGTTTTGCAAAGCTCAACGTACTCGACCTTGCCTAAAGGACTGTCTGCATTCTTCATTGCCCGGCGTTT
This sequence comes from Cosmopolites sordidus, assembly GCA_031761425.1. NCBI lineage: Eukaryota > Metazoa > Arthropoda > Insecta > Coleoptera > Curculionidae > Cosmopolites > Cosmopolites sordidus. The sequence continues at coordinate 466,252 of JARFXV010000914.1, forward strand.
TTTCATTAAATTAATAGTCTCATTGGAAATTTTTGACTCTGAAACATTTATCTTCTGGTGCTCATGAAGCCGCCGTTTAAGGCTCAATGTTAGCGATTTCTTCATATTGGTCTGTAATTTCCATCTCATCCGGGTCTTGTAACAAAGCAAAGCGATTCGACAAATCAATTTCAAAATCTCTGCTCCTCTCTAGCAGCTTCCAGAATCTATTTTGCCCATTTTTGATCTTATCATTCTTCCGCGTTCTTTTCGGCAGTTTATCCTAGTCTTTGCTCATACCATTCGGTGGTCACTTCTCACATTAAAATGGTTAAGGACAATACAATTGCAAAATATTGCTTTATCGTTTGACTTGATGTAATCAATTTCACTTGTGAGTCCAGACGGACTTTTCCAAGTCCATTTTCTGTTGATCTTTTTCTTATAAAACGAATTCATAATATAGAATTCTTGTCCTTCGGCAAAGTCAACCAGCCTGTCACCTCGATTGTCCCGCTCACCATTTCCATATGGGCCAGTTGCATTTTCACCAGTTCTTACTTTTTCGATTCTGGCATTAAAGTCGCCCATCAGGATTTTATACCTACACTTCTCTTTATCTAAAAGTTGGACACCTATCTTTGAGCTTTCGATTGATGAGAAATCCAATTCCACCACCTCGTCTCCGTACCTCGGGTGTAGATTACGTGACCAGTTGGTTCTAGTTTGATTAACTTTTCGCCCTTTCTTCGTGTTTCACAGAGCCCAATAATTTAGCAATGTATGTTGTCAAGGTCGATTAACAGTTTTTGTAGTCGGGTCTCCGTTTTCATCGTCCGTATATTAAGCGTAGTAATGGCAAAAGTTCAGTTTCAGCCTAATCTAACCCGGTGATTCTTAGCACTCTCTGCCTTGCGGAAGATCTTCCCGCTGCCGTAGGTAGTTGCCCCTTGGCCTTCGGGGAATGAGGGCCGTCTTTGAAGTTGTACTGTCATATGAACAGTATAAGTGTCAAATATGGACCGTAATCTGCCACGCTGGTCCAATGCGGGTTGGCAAATTTTATGTCATATTAGTCTGAGGCCTCAGCCTTTATCCGTCCGCCAGGGGTGACCCTCCTAGGAATTTACGCTCCAAACGACATAGCTCAATACTTCATCGTCCTACTGAAACCCCTTTACCACATCAAGGTCTGATCCGCAAAGAGTATATATATATATATATATATATATATATATATATATATATATATATATATATATATATATATATATATATATATATAAATAATATTAATGTAATTACATTTTCTTAAAAATATATGTTGTTTCTTATTCATAAAAAGCTAGTATTTCTGTCATCTGTCTCAAACACGAAAGAAGGACCTTCTAATTAAGAACCTCCCACTTTTACAACACGAAACGTAATTCGTCACAATACAATAACCAAATGGCTCCAAGGAATTGAATTTTCCTTTTTGCAAAAGTCCGGCAAAGTCAACGTTACCCTTTAATCTATTTTAATAATAATAATTCCCTCTATGCCAGATTAGCTTTGAACCAAAAGCAATTTCAGCTAAGTGACTCGGTGTATTGTAAGCGAAGCCTACCTGAAATTTAATTAATATCTTGCGCTTCTTGCAAATTCTACCGAGTGTACTTCTTTGAAATGAAAATATTAATATTTTCTTTCTCAAATTCCCCGTCGAGATATAAATACTGCTTTGAATTGTTTTATCGCATTTTCATGGAGATGTTTTTTATTCGAATATGAAAAATATAACACGCATTCAGAGAAAACATAAATTAGTATTTTAATCCACTCTTTATAAAAAACTACAAGAAATAATTCATTAAAGAAAATATCACAAAAACAAATTCATTATATTTTAAAGAAAATTTACATGATGCAGGTGCAATATCTGGTGGTGCTGATGCATCTAGCAACATATTAAATTTTGGACACTTAAATATAAGCAAAAAAAAAGAAACAAGAGAAATAGATATAAACAAACATAAACCAAGTATTTGTAAAAATCGATTCTATGGCCTGTTTCTTGGCGGTGTTGGAATAACGCTGATGTCGTTTGTTTGTTTTTCACGTTATTTTAATGTTCTTGTACTCGCACTGAAGTTCATCTGTTTGTCTGTCCTATGTATTGTTGTTTACAGTCCACGCATGGTATCTGTACATCACCCTCTGGTTCTCCAGTGTTAATTTGTCCTTAGGGTTCCTCAGAAAATTTGATATCGTTTTATGTGTTTTAAAAAGGGTCTGAATATCGTGGTTTCTAAGAATTCATTCAACTTTATCGGTGACTCCTTTGATATATGGCAGGAAGGCTTTTCTTTAACGAGTTCTGCATTTTCTCTTCTAGCTTTTTCTGTATTCCTTTGTTTATTTATAGCTTTCTTGATGGTGTTTTTTCTATATCCAGTTTGTTTGAGGACTGATTTTATATACTTTAGATCTTTTTGTCTTATTTTCGGCTTTGTTAGGTGATAGGACCTTGAGATTAATGTATTTAAGACTGATTCGATCTGAGTTGGATGGTGGAGCGATTCTGTATTCAAATATCGGTCAGTGTGGGTTGGTTTTAAATATACCGAGTGTTTTCCACTTGGTTTTCTTGTGAGTAGAAGGTCTAAATATTGCAGGTTCTTATCTTGTTTGATTTCTAATTAAAATTTTATTTTCTGGTGTATGTTGTTAAACTAGGTTAAGACATTATTAAGGTCTTCTCGGTTGTGTAGCTATATTATAAAGATGTCGTCCCCATATCGCTTCTATAGCTTAGGTTTTAGTGTTGCGTGTGTTAGGGCTTTATGTTTCCAAATTATTCGATAGGACCATAGAAAGTACCTTCGACTCTCCAACACAAAAGTTGGAAAAATACCTAGCAAGTATCATGCAACCAAACGTCAAACTTGCCGAGTCGTATGTTCAAAATTCAGAACATTTGATAAAGATAATTAAAGATTTCCAACTAGGGGATACAGACATACTAGCAAGCCCAAACATTGTCTCATTATATCCCAGTTTCCCCATAGATGAAGCTCTGGAACTAATTTCGACGAACGAAGACTTTCCACCATCCGTGAGGAAACGCTCCAAAGACTGCTTGAAGAATACATGTTTTTCCCTCAACCAGCAGATCTACAGACAGACCGACGGTGCCCCAATGGGATCATCTCTATCACCCGTTATAGCCAACCTGTTCATGACAGACTTCGAAACAAAAGCAGTGCTACTTTAAAACCCAAACTTTAGAAATGCTACATAGATGATATCTTTATAACATGGCTTCACGGAAACGAACTTCTAAACAACTTCATAACCCAATTAAACGACATTCACCCCAGAATACAGTTCACCCTGGAAGTGGAACAGGATAGCAAACTGTCGTTTTGGATCTCCCCATCACAAGACAACTTTCTGGAACCCTCGAACACAATGTATAGAAAACCATCTCACACCGATCAATACCTCAACGCTCAATCCCATCATCATCCTTCTCAGATCCAAGCAGTAGCGAACACCTTGATTTCCAGATCCTTCTAACTGACACTGCCGGATGCACGAAGCGACGAACTACCAACAATTTCCACAGTCCTTAGACAAAATAGATATTCAGAAAATTGTATGAGGCTATTCACCGTCAGAAAACCCAAACACGAAGAACAATAGAGGATCATGAACCAAATGCACTGAAGGTCCTGCTACCATTCGTAAAAGGAATCGCTGATAGGATAGACAGACTACTAAAAAAAAAGATCAAAACTACCTACAAGCCGCACAAAACTGTCGCAAACATCCTAAAAAACCCCAAGAACAAAGTTAGACTGAAAAATCATGGGGTATATAGCATATCTTGTTCCGACTGCAACAGAACATACATAGGACAAACAAACAGACGAATCTCGGCCAGAATACAAGACCAACGTAAAAACAAACACTTCCGCTCTGTTCCAGCACCATCTACAAACAGGACATAAAATAAATTTTGAAGGAGCCAAAGAAATAGCGAATATTGAAAACTACAAGGTCCGAACAATCAGAGAAGCTCTTGAAATAGAAGAAAGAGGTGAGCTAAATACGCGAAACTACGCTCGGAAGATTCCAAAAGTATGGAAATCCCTTCTGAAAAACGAAGAAACGCGGCAACGTGGCGGCGAGGAAGACAAATCAATAAACCGATGCCCGACAGCGTTGCCGATCGCCGCGAATAGTCCCGAACTACACCGATACAATCTTCTCCACAACCACCGGCCGGCTATAAGACCGATATAATATATATATATATATATATATATATATATATATATATATATATATATATATATATATATATATATATATATATATATATTAACAATAAAAGTAAAAATCGATTCTATGGCCTCTTTCTTGGCGGTGTTGGAATAACGCCAGATCGTGATCGTTCAGCCTTTTCAGTGCAGTCGGCATGGCATCATTGAGTTTATGTAGGCCACCTGGAAAACTTCTCAAAGGGCAGAAGTTCACCAAATGGATCATTGTTTGATATGGGTCGCCACAGTCACATCCTAGGGAAGTCGCCACTTTCCATTTATACAACATGTCATTGCATCTGTCCGGTTCTAAAAAAATACAAATACAATTAATTTTCAAATACAGAAAATATCCAGCACTATGAGATATGTTCCTAAATTCCTATACGAGACTTCAAAAAGATTTTGGAAGCAGCTCATGGATTTTTTGAGAGAAAATATCATTTGATACGAAATTTGGGAGTCTATGGACCTTTTGAATTATTTGAATAGTCAACATAAATAATATTAGGAAAAACGGGTTTATTTGAGCGTTTAATTTATCTTTGTTACATCTACTTTCGGCGCAAAATATTTAAATCTTCTTTATGAAATAATTTTTAACTTTGAAATAAAGAAGTGTAAGAAAATTTAAGTAATATTTTGTATTAAATCATTATTTGTGATTTAAAAATGTTACTACATATTTGAAAGAAATCAATATAAACCCTTTTTTTTATATTCTATTATGTGCTAAACTAAATGTCTGCCCTTTTTTTCTTCAAACGTAAACTTATTTCAACAAGAATATTATTTGCTAAACAGTTTTCCAATATAACTGTCAGGATTTTGAAAGGTAATAGAGGCTATAATGTTTGAAATGTAAATTTCACTCATAGACAGCTTGTTTCACTACATTGTGTCAGTTCACCATCTAAAGATCCGCAATTCAACAGCGCGTAGAAATTGGAAATTAGAATGCGACTCCCGCTTAGAGGAAAAAAATAATCCTTTCCGACGTAGCCCACTTCTGCCTTATTGGGTTTGTCTACAAATATAGCTTCAGGATTTGGACTGATGAAAATCTTCAAATAGAATTACTACTTTATCCTCAGAATATCACTTTTTAGTGCTCTATTTGGGCTGAACGGGTGATACGATCTTACATTTTTGAAGTCGATGATGAAAATCATTTTATTGTGAACGGGATATATACATAAACAATGTTTCCTCATGACGTATTCAACACGACGGTGCCATTTGTCACACATCTGTCCACACAATTTCAAAATGCATCAGACGTAGCCGAGAGGGGCATTTGAACATTATTTTCCAAACATAATGCCATTATTTTCAAAACATAATGCCATTATTTTCAAAACATAATACCATTGTGCTTCATTTTAAAATTCCGACACCTTTTATATTAGTCAAACTGTGTAATATAATTCCTCTTTTTGGTAACAGAAGAATATTTCGGCGAAATAATTATTCAATAATAATATTTAGAGGCAATCTCTCCGTTTCCTAATTTCTTCCTAATTAGTCTGATGGTGCCAAGTTTGTGGAGTAAGCTGGACATGTACAAATATCCCATTCGAGTTTCAAAAATGATTTCTTTACATGTTTTGTAACATATGGATACACATTATCTTGTTAATGAATCATCTCAATTACATATTCATTTATCCAGCTGACGTACTTTTAGCAACAACTATTGAAGCATGCTAGTCAATGCAATGGGAGGAGCAATTTTGGGAATAAACTAAGCTGAAAATTATTTAATCAGTTAAAATTTTATCCTCCGACATCAGTGGTGTCATCATCAAGTTACAACTAATTATTTCCTCTACAATCGAACATGAAATATGTCCTAAAAGAAATAGTTTCTAAAATATGAATTGTACTTATTGATAGTCGTTATATCTTAACCCTAATTATCAAATTTAAATCTAATGTCCAGGACAACTGCCTATAATTAATAATAGAACTTAAGGATTCCATTGGCCATAATGGTTTGATGAGTCATGACCAGGTAACACTGATTTGCCTTGCAGCTTCAGGCATGGCCTCATTACCGAACATCAAGTTCGCGATGAAATTACTCCTTCACGAAGCCTACACCGATAGAAAGGCACTAGCTTTGTTAGTCTCCATCGGGAATCTCTTCCCCCATGGTGCCCATATAAGCTAAGTTTCCTTATCATCATTTGACGGGTCACCGTGCAAGCCGCTGTAGCACGAGCTGTCCTTTACTGGTTTCTGACGCCAACATCCGTTACCCAGAGGTGTCTGAGATAAGGTGGTTGAACACAAGTTTTAAGGGTGAGCGTCGTAAAATGAGCCGCTCACCTTAGACCTTAATGATACACAAGATATACTCCAATAGGTGTGAATATCACTTAAAATCATTCTCAACAAAATGGAGAATTGTTGTAAATTATCATGATATTATATACCCATCTAAAAAACTTAACATAGTCATTTATATCCTAGCTCAGCTGGAAAAACTCAGAGTGTGAAAATAAATAATTTAAATCAATTTTTAGCTTCTATTATACATATTATTCTTCTTATGAAAGAATATTTTCATATAAAATTGAAGCAGATGTGTATTATCCATAATATCTTAAAAGTTACATAGAAGTCTCATGGAGAATATTACACAAATTCAAAAAACAATGAAATTTTGCGCGCATTCCAACATTCCCCCATAAAAATTGGCCCATTCCTTCAGTACCTATCAAACGTCAGGAAGGGTCTCCCATGTCAAGCGTCTCGGATGTTTGCGTGCCCGTGTTACTTAAATGACTTAACCAACGATTGGAAAAACTGATCCTTTTAATTACCGAGCTTGCCTTAATTATTTTGAGGCAAGGCATTAAATAAAAAATTTACTAATAAAACCGTGATTTTCTCTAGTGAGTGATATGATGTACACGTTTCTGATATTTAAATGTAAAGTTATGTTTTATAATAACTGATATAGTTAACAACACCTGATTTGGGTCTATCAGTGATATTGAAAACCATTGATAAAATAACAGATTTGAGCGAAGTACACAAGCTGAAGTATTTCTTTTCTCTTCACAAGATGAAGGCACGCTTTCTGATGGGAATCATAAGCTATAAGCAGAAGTAAAATATTAATAATAATAATATGATATAGAGGGGAAAAATATTCAAACACACACAGAAAAATTATGGTTGTATATTCTTTAAGAGAAATGAAGCCTTTTAATTATCATGTCTTGACTTGAGTACAAAATGGAAGTGGAGTCATATTGTCTACGATACGAAAATGCAAAACTGTGAACTACTCAGGTTTCTACTCAAAACTTGAATGATTAATTGGTAACTTAAGTTCTTCATCTTCTTCTCATAGTGTCGTCTTCAAACTATTTTGACTTTGTTTACAGCCGCTCTAAATCACTTTTTCGGTGTACCCTCAACCCTCTATCTTTCATTGCATAATTACTTTTAACAGTTTATAATATTGTCCTCGCATTATGTGACCGAAATATTCCAATTTGCGTGCTTTTATGGTTGATATTAGTACTCTTTTGATAGATATTCTACGTAGGTCTTCTTCGTTTGTGACTTCTTCCACTCAAGATTTTCGTATTATTCTTCTGAATCAAAAAGAAAAGCATTTCAAAAGATTCAAATATTTTGATCATGTATTCATTAAGGGTGGAAATTTCTATAGTTGGTGGAAGCTTCTATTTTTCTATATTTCTTCTTCGAAAGGAGGATCGAGTACAGTTATTATTAATAGCGAGTCATTCGGATTCTCAATTCATTTTCTATTTTTCTACAGCAGAAGAAAAATTTCATCTTGAATTAACCTGATGTTAACCTAATGTTACTGTTGTTTATTCTTAACTGTGTGTTGTTATTGGGTGATTTAATTCATTGGTGATTAAAATTTGCTGATTTATTTTATTCTTTCCGTTATTCTTTGTAAGTCATCGACATTTTTCGTCAATGCGAACTGTATCATCTAGTAACGTAACTAGATTTTGGTAATATTCAGATACTATTAGAGACCTAATTATAATTTTTTTTCAATGAACGATAATTTTATTTCCAGTCTTCCAAAAATAAACTTAGTGGAATACTTAAAGTAAGTAGCTTGCATATTAAAAAATATCCTTAAATCTATATTTACAATAAAATTACAATGTTATATATACAAAAACATTCATAATATGACAATACCTCCTAAAGATATTTGTCATTTGCTTAGGAATTTGTAATGAAAGTAACACAAATACGTTTTCATTAAAATTAATTATATATGAACAATCGAAGCGATTAGATTAATCAATGTTGATAAACGAAAATTGCACATAAGACAAATGTCTTAATCCCAATACAAATCGCCTGACTAAAACTAACCAATCCTTTTTCTTTATTTTAATCAAATCCAGACAAATCTAATCCAAACACGCGGTTCTCTTCGTACTTCCTCTCTTTTTTTCCTCTCTCCTGGAATAGGAAAACACCTTATCAGGTAATCTCAGGAATGGCCGATTAGGCAATTTGTCAAGCGGGACGCAATCTGGTGACAATTAATGGAATAAGCCAGAGGGGGAGCATTGCAGAAGAACAGGGTCTCACGTAGCAGATGAAGGCGCACCGATTATTCGATTTGACGAAAGAGTTACGCATTTAATTTTGTGTAAAATTTCGAAATTGTACCTTAGAATGGACTTTTCTGTGAGGGGAGCAAAATCTTGATTGTTTGAATTTAAAAGGGTTGATAAATTCTTAATAATCAGAATTCTTTAATTTTCAAAGGAATTTTTATTTGCTAAATAATTACTTACTGTTATTAGATATTCTACTTGATTTCTCTAAAGGAAGATGATATTGGCTATGTATAATTATTTCAGATTACTATTTGGACTATTAGTATTTCACTTTTATGGCATTAATTTTGTATACACCATAATTGTATTATTTAATGTCAAACAAAATAAGATATTCTACATACATTTTATAAAAAAAAAAAAAGTGAATAGGTCCACCACGGTGAAACCCTGTAATTCTGCGATACATAGATCCAATTTGATGATCTACGCCTTCTAATGGCAAAGTATCAATCGCGCATTGCAAAAGGTGTTTCAAATTAAGCAGTTTGTTTTTAATTCTCGAATAAAACACAGAATTTGCGCTGATTTAAAAAACTTTTTATTGATAATCGAAGCATAGTGTATGGCATTTAAACATGAAAGAGAATATTTGCCAAATCAGATGTCTACTCCATAGATGTTCACTCTTTTGTTAAAATTCTGGATGACATCTTGACATAACCGTGGGTCTGACTCACCAATGACTTGAATTACTTCATCCTTTAGTTCAAAAATCGAGTATGAATTGTTCTTATATACCTTGCCTTTCACGTATCCAAATAGTCCAACGATATCAAATCATATGATCTTGGTGACCAATTAACATCATCGTTTTTTGTAATAACCCGTCAAGGAAATTTTTCTCCTAAAAAATCAATTGTCTCATTGTTAATGAGACTGAGTGAGGAATGAGATCTGTTGAATGAGGTGTAACGCCATCCTGTTGGGACCCTATATCCATATTATTTCCCCAGATCAATATTATTCAATTCAACCCACAAAAATCCAGTTATCTTCTCACTATATCAAGCACCATTTACAGTTACAGATTCACCAGCAGCATTCTGAAAGAAATACGGCCCAATTACATCTCCTGACCATAATGCACACGAAACTGTAATTTGTTTAGAATGTAAAGGTTTCTCATGAATTAATCGTGGATATTCCTCACCCCAAATGCGACAATGATGTTTATTATCATAGCCACCAATTTCAAAATATGCAAAAAAAAACACTTAGTTTGAAAGCCCTATTATGCATGCTTCAACTTTGTGGTAATTGGGGTATATCTGTAACACATTTGGGATATATCTACTTACACATTTACTAAAAATATGTTAGTATATCTACTTCTTAACATTTCGAAAGATATATTTATTTCCATCAAAGGCTCTTTTTTTTATAATATTTTATATACTATACTTAATATAATAGTAATTTAATGCTATCATGTGGGTTATAACTAGTGATTTATTTAAACTGAGGAACTTTCATTCTTTTACATTGAATTATTTAAAGGTGGTATCATTTTTCACCAAAAATATTATTAAAATTTCATCTAGATTTGTCTTAATAAAACAAAGTGTAAGATTTTTATAAGTTACTATATTTCCTGGGAAACAAAGATATTTTAAAACACCACTGTTCGTTGTTTGCATTTCATCAGCAATATTTTCCGTGAAAAATGTTTTCTTCCTTTTTTTCCTTCCATGGCATGTGCTCTCATGGAGTTATTTTAATATTTTTTTAATTGAGGTTAAAAATATTATTGGATTGGTCAAATTCGTCGCAAAAGATAACGTATCGCAAGACAGCACATATGGTATATTTGTAATTTTCTTCCTAAAAAAGACGCTATTATAAACGAAGGAACAATTTAAGTTGTTCAATCACGTTTTGTGTCAAGTTATGAATTGAATAAATTTTCTCTTAATTTTCAAACAAATAGGCCAGTTTAAATATTTTCCATATATATATATATATATATATATATATATATATATATATATATATATATATATATATATATATATATATATATATATATATATATATATATATATATTCTTTTTGCTTTATTTTATTTCTTAATTTAGTTGAACCATTTCTTAAAAATATTTATGATATTCAGAAATGGTGACCTCAACAGAATAAATTGACAATGAAACTTTCTTGCAGTTAAATATTTATACAATACCGTACATATTATTATGTTAATTTTAAAAAACCCACTGATATCTCTGTAAATTATACAGCCTTATATATTATTAGATAACCTACACAAAATTCGCTATCATGACTTATGCGCTAAGTCGAACAAAGATGTCCAGTACATTGTTGGTTAGTTAGATCAAATCTAAATCCGCGGCATTGCTATTCCACCAAAATTGATTTTTGTAGTTAATTATTTCGTACTTATGTTTTTTTGTTCCCTAGTTCAAAATATGTTTAATTATCATATATTTCATATTCAAAATATTACATATATATATATATATATATATATATATATATATATATATATATATATATATATATATATATATATATATATATATATATATATATATATAATATATATTAAAATAATATATATGTTTTTATTGCTGAATAAGTAAGAAAAATAAAAGATTAAGATACCTTTTACAAAAAAAAAAACGGTGAGCTAAATTTACACTTAATCTTTGCAGTAAACACTTCGCATTAACACTTTAGAGCTAACACATTTTCAAACTGTGACACTATATTTTTTATGCATTTTTATTGCATTCTTGGTACAAATTCATTGTTCTATAAGTTTTCCAAATATATATATATAACAAAAGGCTTGTTTTTTGATTTGATTCCTGATGAATTAATTTCTTCCTGATGAATAACTTCATCCTTTCTATATAACTTCCTAACAAGACCTAAATATCTTTTGAAAGCGAATTAAATTGTCCTCGCACTTTCTACCATCAAACTTATGTAAGGTTTTTTTTTAAATATTCACCGTTAATGTTCATATTCAAAATTGACAAAATTTAAAATGACCATCGCATTGATGTTATGTTAAGGTGCCTATAAAAAAATGTAAGAGACTATCTCCTTGTGATTCCGGCAGTAGAACAGGCTGCCCACATTTGGTCAACCGTGTCCACACCCCCTTTAGTATGGCTCTAATCCATAGCTGTAAAGTGAAAATATATCGTCATCGTGGACCGAACTGCGGAAACACTAAGGAAGAGAAGACAATGTTCCCACAATGGTCTGGTGTCACGGGGGAGCATTGCCCTATCTACCTGTTGTGTAATTTCGATTTATTTTAGAAAATAACTTCGGGTGGAAGGTAGGCCGCGTTCTGCGCGCCGCGAGTGAAATTATGAAAATTACATTAATATTAGTTGATCACATTTTGATTTGAGAATAATTTATCGGGTGTGATCAGAACACTAGCAATACCGGCTATTAATACAGAAAACTAAAATCTGCACTGGGACTGCCTGCGGTACACCCACCGAAGGGTTAATGTTACTACACCTTTTTGATCTGTTATTTATAATGAAATAATAAAAAATTATTAACAGAACTTTAAAGCCCAATTCGGATTGCTCTATTATAGAAAATTTGCACTTGGCCTACCTATCAAAATATATGTGCATATGATCTCAGACTATCCACTCCTCAATATTTCTGCTTGGATATTTAATTATCCCTTTCCACATTTTGATAAAAACAGATTTTTAGTAAATGCTACTCAAATTATTAGTCCAAAGGCAATTACCTCATTATATCTGTCGACTAAAGCCATTCAGAAATTTGTACTGTTAAATAAGATGCTTAGTGAGAAAATCTACATGTTTCTCCAGGCGAGTAAAAAACCTTTATAGTATTCAGTTTAGATCATGGTGTTTTCCATTTTGCCCAGAGAATATCTAAAAAAATATTATTGTGAAATACAGAATCAAAACAAATACGATCACTGGCGGTTGGCTTAACAAACCAAAATTGAAAATAAAAGATATAAAGTTGCCAGATTTAATAAGCAAGTAAAATATCTCTGTAATTAAATGTCACTGAATATATGTGATTTTATATATATTTTTTTGGGGGGTCTGCAGCTCTGCAGTTTTTATATACCAGTCACTACTGAACACAATTCAGTATCAGTTCTTCTGTATTGATGGCGTTTGAATTAAAATATATAAATACGAATATTAAATGAAGTAACCCATTTGCAATATAAAATTTAAAAAATCCATTCAAGTTCAAGCAAAAAAGCGAATTTCATTTTCTAGTTAACACGAAACATTAACAGTATGTGTCTAGTTCTTCTAGCTATAAACGTCCCTAAATTGTCATTTAAACAACTTTGATAACAATATAATTTCCAACGGAGCTTTGTAAAAGTCCGTTCCTGCCCACCAAGAAACTAGATAAGACTAGAAAGCCTAGTAACCTCAAATCGTGTGATGGCGTGGAAGCTAAAACTAATTCACAATTAAATGTTAATCAGAACATAAATTGACACGATAAGTGTTAGGTGATAGCTAGTTTGCCCAGCCTTACTATCGAGCTCTTGCATTTACAAGTTAATTACCCCAGAAAAACTTAATTACTTGCTAAAGTCAGATTACCCAAAGGTCATTAAATATTCCAGTTTTTTATAGCGAGACGTAACAGAGGTCTGGTAAATAAAAACGCAAACCCTTGATAATCCCTTGTTATACGGGTGTAAAAGTGGCATTATAACACATAATAGAATGATAATCTATTTTCATATTGTTTTTGTAATTACATAAAATTAATATTAATGCTACAAGGGAGAACTAATTATTAAAAAAAACAAACTTGACAGGAAATTAATCTTACCCTATTTCATATGTACACATATTTGCGTGGCAGATGAAGGTATTTTATAATATATTTTATCCTTAATTATATCATTCCTTCTAATGGAATCATAATTTTATATTTTACATTTTTGCCTCTCCTAGATATTGTTCTTAATGTATTAATTAGATAATCAGATATACAGGGTCGCATACATTTAGGTATTCCGTTAAAAAAATACAAATCTAATTAAAGATTTGTTATCAAACTTGTAAATGAAGATCAGTTTCTGCAGATTTTTATGAACTAGTTTCGAAAAATAATCTCAATTAAATAGTGGTTATTTGCGCATTTACACATTCATTCAAGTCTCTATTTATAAGCAAAGAAAATTCCCCCATACTTCATGTAGGATGCATTGCCCAACCTTTCAGTCCCCACGTGACCAAGTGTCCCGTGAAACTGGTTTCTGGCGTTAGATCCAGTCCGATCCGGACTGAACGTTTGGAAAGCATTTAATGGAATGATTAAAGTCACAGACCATTTAAGTTTTCCATGTTCATGTGGTCATAAAAAAACTATTACATAAAACTATCATCCCTTAAATAAGAAACATTTTCACTTAAACTTAGAGTAACAAGTAATGGATATTTACACTAATTATTAATTATATACACCTTAAAACTAAATTCTTTAAATTATTTCTGTTTGTAAAATGTAAGCTTATACATGATTGTAACAAAATTATTGTTTATTTAGGTTCAATATGTTACAATAAATATTGTTTAATTTGGTGGTGTCCGTAATAAAATTAATACTGTATTTGTTTTTCAACGAAATAATCTATTCTTACAATGGCGACCTGCTTCTTAACTGGTTGTTCATTTATCAAATAGAATCCTGTTTCTGTTTAGCCAAAGTGGATCTCTAATCACTTATGTGTTGTTTCACTGTCTATTTCGACAACAGTCATATCCCAATATAATAGTCGTGACAGTCTCTATAGGCTATAAACGACATTGTTTCAGTATCCTTTTGGTATTTTGAACATAGGTTAAAATCTTTTAGTAATAATAGTTGTTTAATATTATTTTTAAATTTGTACAATTTTTGAACAGATGTAACACAGAGTTTGTTAGGTTATCAATATATAGTGTTATCCTTCATACAATTTTAAGTTCTACATTAGCCTACCCAAAATTGGTTTGGGATAATCGTTATTCACAAACATATTAAACAATTTTCGTGCTGATATACATGATCATATTCTTCGTCACCTTCGTTCAAGTCCACCTGATGATATGTATTTTTTATTCCAGTCTTCTTATAACTTTAGTTCCAAGAAAAGGTACCGTTGAATAGTTTTCCTTTTCCATTCTAAAATATTATTTATTAGCTGATCCGACAGATGTTGTCCTGTCCAAATTTCAATAAACTTGTTTGATATCTTTTTTTTTCCTGAAAACTTTTCTAATGCCATAACGAACAAAACAAAAAAAGAATTATGCATATCCATCATTCGAATCGTGAGTTATGGTCTTGAGTTCATACAAAAATCCCATAAGAAAAAGCACTTCCACTTTTTTCCGATTTTTCTAGTTTTCCGGACCACTTTTCCATATTCGCTTAGCCAAATTAGCCAAATCAGTCCAGCCGTTCTCAAGTGATACACTTACCAACGAACAACATTTAACTTTTATTTATATATATTTTTGTGTCTAAAAGATCTATTAACCAGTTAGTCACGTAGGAACATGTAGGAACTTCCCAAAAAAACTTACGTATATATCATCATCATCAGCCTGTGTCAATCCACTGCAGAATGAAGGCATCTTCAGCATGCTTCCAACTCTCGCGGTCCTGAGCTTTCCTCTGCCATTCGGTCCCGATATACTTAATGATGTCATCACTCCATCGTGTATTCGATCGTCTCCGTGGACGTTTGCGATCAAGCGGTATCCAGTCAGGACTGTCTTGGTCCATCTTTCGTCCATCTTTCGCCTTGCTACATGGCCTACCCACTTCCATTTCAATTTCTTTATTCTTCTAATAATATCACTCATTTTCGTTTATTCTCTGATCCATGTGCAGGTCTTTCTATCCTGTATAATAATGCCAAGTGTACATATGTCCATTCCCCTCTGTGCACTTTGTGCACCACTGATAGGAGACTTATTGGTCGGTAGTTTTTTAAATCTTCCTGTGATCCTTTTTTATGTAAAAAAATACATATAAATACATATACTTTGAGTATAATTTTGCTAGTGTTTTATGTGAAGTCCGACCACCAGCTTTTAGCAACTCAACAGTTATTCTATTCTTTCCTAGAGCTTTGCCATTTTTTTATCGGATCTATAGCCTTTGTCACTTCCTCCACCAGGATATCCGGCACTTGTTCTTCAGTGAGCATTGCTGTTCTTGACTGGTTTTAATCATCATATAACTGAATAAAATACTCGGACAACCTCTAACATTTCCCTCCTCTACCTGTATCCAGCATCCTCACGCATTAAGGAAAAAATGTGTGTCCTTTTCTTTCTCAGCTCCTGTTTAGCTTTGTTAATTCCCTTGTTTTCTTTCAGAGTTTTTTGCACTAGCTGAATCGTTGAATCGTTTACTCTCGAATACGTTTTCTTATATTTTTGCAAAGCTCGACGTACATGACCCTACCCAATGGACTGTCTGCGTTCTTCATTGTCCGTCGTTTTTTCATTAATTTAATGGGCTCGTTGGATATTTTTTACTCTTTAAAACATTTATCTTCTGGTGCTATTGAAGCAGCCGTTTCAAGCACATTATTGGCGATTTCTTTATATTGGTCTGTAATTTCCATCTCCTCCGGGCCTTGCAACATAAAAAAGCGGTTCGACAAAGTAATTTCAATATCTCTGCTCCTCTCATTTTATCATTCTCTCGCGCTCTTTTCGGCAGTTTATTCTAATCTTTGCTTGTACCATTCGATTATCACTTCTAACATTAAAATAGTTAAGGACACTACAATTGCAAAATATTCTTTTATCGTTTGACATGATGTAATCTATTTGTGATTCCTTATAGAGTTTTCCATATCCATTTTTTGTTGATCTTTTTCTTATAAAACGAATTCATAATATAAAGTTCTTGTTCTTCAGCAAAGTCAACCAGCCTGTCACCTCTATCATCCCGTTCATCATTTCCATATGGGCTAGTTGCATTTTCACCAGTTCTAGCTTTTCCGATTGTGATATTAAAGTCACCCATCAGGATTTTATACCTACACTTTTCTTTTCTAGAAGTTGAGCCTTATCGCCATAAAATTCCTCAATTTCCTCATCCATATAGCTTCTAGCTTGGACGATTTGAAGCTTAAACTTTTTATTCAGCTGAATGACGCATTGGGCCAATTGGTCAGATATACTTTCAAATTTTACAATACTACATTTCAACTTTCGATTGATGAGGAATCCAATTCCCACACATCATCCATTCTCCGTATCTCGGGTGTAGAGTACGTATCCAGTTGCTTCTAGTTTTTAGTAGTAGTCTTTGCCCTTTCTTTATGTTTCACAGAGCCCAATACTATCCCAATGTATGTTGTCAAGTTTGATTAAAATTTCCTGCAGTCGGGCCTTCGTTTCCATTGTCCGTATATTAAGTGTAACAATGTCAAAATTCCAATGGCAACCTGACCTAACTCGGTGATTTTTAAGACCCTCTGGCTTGGGGCAGGTCTTCCCGCTGTGGTAGATAGTCGCGCCTTGGCCTTCCGGGAATAAGGGCCGTGTTTGAAGTTGTACTGCCATGTTGAAGGCATGGACCGTAATCTATTACGCTGGTCCAATGCGTGGTCCTTGACCTGTCCGTCAGGGGTGACCTGACCAGGAACTTACGCTTCAGACGGCGGCATAGCACCAAGCTTCATATATATCATATATATATATATATATATATATATATATATATATATATATATATATATATATATATATATATATATATATATATATATATTCATATATATATATATATATATATATATATATATATAAATATATATATATATATATATATATATATATATATATATATATATATATATATATATATATATATATACATTTTTTGTGTATCCGAACGGTCGGGATCACTGTCAAACGAACAGTGAATTAGCGCACAAGTCTGTTAATATATGTCTCAGTAGTTTGGCAGTTTTTCCTAGAATATTTAATATCAGAGCAACGCTTGTAAATTGTCGAAATTTATTATCATTTATTATTAAATGATATTGCTTTGATATTGCTTCTATGTAATATATAAGAACTAAGAATTTAGTGAGAAAAATTTTAGGCTTGTTAACAAATTTGTTATATTTGAAGTGGCCTGAGCACAACACAATCAAAACGTGTAATAAATATCTGTTAGATTTTAATAGATGTTGTTCCATTCCAGAGATAAAGAAAACCAAAACTACAGTTGCATCTACAACGATAGAGACTCAGATACTTTTGCAATAGATAGGGGTTCAATAGTAAAGATGTGCCATTTTTTGTAGTACAATTCTATAAATTTCAAGTCGACATGACATTGAGTGTTGTTTTGTTAGTTTCCAAAAGCAGATAAATGTAAGATTTTATGTGTTGATTAAACACTACTTTTGCGTGAAAAATCCACCGTATGAACTGAAGAATAATTGATAATATATTATAGGAACTGCCTCTTTATATTTCATTTCATTTTATATTCATCATAAAGGATTCACTTACTTTCGATCAGGAATCAGCAAGAATAATGCTCCACTGACAACACTACTGAGCAAATATTCAACAAAATCCATGAGACTATGTTGGTTGATGGCACAGTGAAGCTTAGAGCGATTGTTGAAATGGTTAATATCTCGGAGAAAATCGTACGGAACGTTCTATATAAATATTTGGACATGACAAAGCTATCTGCGCTATCGGTTCCGCGTTTGCTCTCGGCGAACTAAAAACGGAATCGAGTTACTACGAAGGAATTTCTGCGACGACATGTGACTCTTGATTAATTATCATTATTAAACATTATTAAACTACATAAATGAAGGAACAGTCAAAACGGCATTCATTCGTTCGCCATTAAAACAGTCAATTTAATTAATTTGCGCTTTAAGTTGATGTCGCATCCCCATGCTCTAGACTTGTCCGAATATTTCTGACTTGTTTTTTTTACAAACATGGTTCGCTGGTTCGCTGGCAAGAAATTCATATAAGATGAAGAATTGTTTTGCAGAGTTCGACAAATCATACTTTTTGTAAAACCTAAAGGCATTGACCGAACTCTATCAAGTTAGAAGTAAACCGCCTTAAAAAATAAATCGATTTTTCATAAAACAAAAATAGAATTCTATTTAAAAGTTATCTGACTTTTATTATATTCCCAAATTGATCGTTAAGGACAACTAAAAAATTCACTTAAGCGAAGCACATAAATACTGTACACTTTTTCAATATGAGTTACGATTTACGATAAGTACGATAATTGAAGAAGGCAAAAACTTGAAAATTAGGAATATCGAAAGAGGGGTTAAAACAAAGATAGGGTAAACTCTAAGAGATTTGCCAATAAACACAAAATCACTTTTTTAAACTTTTTGACGCATGTTTCGCTAACCACGTTAGCATCATCAGGAGATCATTTAATCTAAATATTAATCTCAGATTAATTATGGTTAGCGAAACGTGCGTCGACAAGTTTAAAAAAGTGATTTGGTGTTTAGTGGTAAATCTCTTCGAGTTTAGTCTTTCACACAGAAGCTTTCAATAGAAGAATTGAAATATGGAGTAATCAAGAAAATGTGCGCTTCATCCCTTGTATTAATGCAGCGGATGTTCAGCGCTATAAATGTGAAATGCATATTTACAGTTCAGCTAATGCTTATGACCATTCTACTACACTTTTAAAATTGGAACAAAAAAACAAAATATATTTTAAAATATAAATATATATTAAAAAAGTAAAACATTAATATATATTAATATTTTTGTTATACAATATTTTGCCGATCATCAATAACTATGGAAATAGCTTAAGAAAACATATTACGAATATAAATATTCAACTTTCCTAAACAAAGTCTCAGCTTCATTATAGAAATAAGAGAGATAGAATTTAAGTAAAACTTGAACTAATGCCAAAGTTTTCGAGGTACAAATAAATTTTCGGAAACAAATAAATTCACTTGTTCTGTTCGATAATCACAGGTAGTATCGTTGGAAAACAAATTTCGAACTTATCACCGATAGGATAAACAAGGAAAACAACTCCCGCTTAAGATTCGTGCGGCAAAGTTTTCGATAAACCAAGACAGAAGAAATAAATTTAATACTGCACGCGAAATAACAATATAATATTATTATAACACTATTGAGACGTCTGGCTGTCAAACTGCTGTTTCACATAAATTATATTTAAAAGTATTAAGATTCAACCCTCGAGTTTTTGCAAGTTTACGTGATGTAGCAGTATTTCGTAAAGAAGTTTCTGTTGATTGAGTGATAGATTGAACAGGTGGCTTTTAGGTAACATTACCTTAATAAGAAATACTAAGTTCAGCCAATGATGATATTCAAACGTTTCTGTAATATGGTTAAAACATTTTTTGTGTATGGTAAGGAGCTCTTTTAAAAAAGATATTTGACTTGTCACTGATGTCAAAATGAGTATATTATTGTTATAAGTGGTGATATATCTTCTATAACAAACAAAGATAAAATGAAATCGTGTTCGATATCTAAAAGCACACAAGTATCTGACGAAATGATTTAAAAATGTAGGCGAATCGACCTTGCATGAGTGTTGCTATTTATGTATCCAGAATTGGCAACAATGATGTTGCTAGGCACTATCTGACATATACATCATAAAGTTATACACTGTTGACTATATATGTACACAGAACGTTTTGTCTTTTAGTGATTTAAAAATTTCATCTCAGTCAAAAAATGGAATTAACTCGTGAGAATTTTAGTGCGATGATTTACTACGACTTGGATTATCTCAACAACAGTGCATCGATCAACTCACTCCGACTTTTGGTGATGAAGTGCCATCTAAAGCCACTGAATTATCACTGGTTTAGTGAATTCAATCGTGCCCATCGTTTGCTTACAGATGAATTTAAAAAAGGTCGTTCAAAATTTGTTGTTGTGCCAGAAAATATTGATACTGCGCATGAACTGATAAAACAAGATCATCAGGTGACATATCGTGAGTTTGAGGCATCCCTGGGTATTAATATGACAAGCACACATATGATTTTACATGAACATTTAGCCCTGAAAGAGATTTGTACGCGTTGGATTCTGCAATTTGACAATCGCTTAAACAAAGACTCGTTTCGATTGGTGCAAAAAGTTCTCAAAAAATACAATCGCTATGTATATCATCTACCCTGGTGACGAATCTTGGATATATGCGTATGAACCCAAAAGTAAACAGCGCTGGACTGCATGGATTTTACAAAATAAGCCAAACCCAACAAAAGTTGTTCGCTCAAGGAGCACTTCTAAGCAAATGGTCGCCTATTTGTTTTTTTTTTGGTAAATGTGCATGTGACTACAGTGCCACTAGAGAATCATCGAGCAATTAATTCTGAATGGTACACAATTATTTATTTGCCGAAAGCCTTTGAACAAATAAGAAAAAATAACCAGCGACGCAGGATCATTCTTTATCATGACAACGCGAACTCTCACACATCGGACCAAACAACTCAATATTTGAACTGTCAAATTTGATGTTTTGGATGGTCAAACCATCAAATTGTTGGGTTCCCGTCCATGAAGAATAAACTACGTGGTCAACGATTATCGACGCCTGAAGAAACAGTTGATGCGTTCAAAATGCATGTTTTGGAGATACCTCAATCGGAATAGAAAAAGTGCTATGAAAATTGATGACATCGCGGAGAATATTTTGAAAAACTATAAAACCATATTCAATGATAAATATGTGTGTTTATTTATTATTTCGGGTACATGAATATCAGTCATTGTAATTATTAACAGTAAGGTCTACAACTATACCTGAAGTAGTAAAAAATTTGTTTAACTAGATTAAAAAAAAATAAAATCGAGTAGGAGAAATTGTGGTGGTAGTCCATTAACATTCAAAGAAAGAAATAGATGGGCGTCAAAAACAAAAGTTACTCCAGAAAAAGAAATTATTCCAAACTAAGCAACATTCTCATAAAAATCCGATAATTAAGTCAGGTTCATTTCTAAATCCCTAGCAAGTGATATATTTCCCAATTTCAGTAGATAGGTCAAATTTTAGCCGAATTTTAGTAGATAGCTATTCTAAATGACCGATGGCGTATAAACGTGTTTAATTGTTGTAAGTCGTAATGATATTCCTGTATTCTGGCCGAGATCCCTTTATTTGTTTGTTCTGTGTATGTTCTGTTGGAGTCGGAACAAGATATGTTATATACCCCATAATTGTCTAGTCTGATTTTGCCCTTGTGGTTTTTCAGGATGTTGGCGACTGTTTTGTGCGACTTGTAGACTGTTCTGATCTTATGTTTTCTTAGTAATTTACCTACCTTGTCAGTGATTTCTTTTACATATGGTAGCAGGGCCTTTGGTGCATTCGGTTCTTGATCCTCTATTGTTCTTTGGGTTTCGGTTTCCTGACGGTGAATGGCTTTCCTGCAGTTTTCCGAATATCCATTTTGTCTAATGGTTGTAGAAATGTTTGGTACTTCCTCACTTCCTGTATAATCATGAACTCAGGAACATCAAAATAACTTAAAAAACAAACAAAGCACTTCCACTCTGTTTCAACTGATAGATAACAAACAAATAGATGAAGGAGATAAGGAAATAGCAAATATTGAAAACTAGAAGGTCCGTATAATCAGAGAAACCGTTTAAACAGAATAAAGGAGTGAGCTAAACCTGCAAAATGACGCCTGTAACATTCCAAAAGAATGAAAATCGCTTAAGAAGAAAAATACTGCATCGTGGCGACGAAGAAAAATCAATAAAGGGCCGCCTGGAAGTGGAACCAAGTGCCGCGATAATCCCCGTACTGTCCCGATACAATCTGCGCAGTCATCGGCCGAGAAAAGCAAACTTAATGACCCGTGGACCTCAGATGGAATCTTCACTCGAAGCGAATAATACTTGAGAATACCATCCGTAAAAATATTCAAAGCCAATGAGACAACAGTTGTCGAGTGTTAAAGACCCAAACTGCAGATTTTAACAATATCCTGTACAACACACAACAACCTACGTCTCCACCTTACTAAGCTTATTTATAATATGAATAAGCTTATTATATGATCTTTGAACATATTGATATATGATCAGTTGATGTATGAAGTAAATATGAAATTTAATTTTTGTATGATATTAAATTAAATATCCCATTGTATATCGATACACAAATTAAGATTAATTGAACTTGGTACTTTTGCGTTTTGTAGCTGCATCAAAGACAAATTACATTGAACTAAAACCGGCGTCGACGCAAGAGATAAAATTTTATCTCGCCCTCTGTTAACAGTGGTTTCCCTAATCCCCGACTAATCTCCGAAAAAACCCACGTTTTTATGAATCATACAAAAGGTATATTTTTGAAAGCACAGTCTATTTTTAACAATACTCGGTTCGGTTCGCAGGAGAAAAACACACACAACGTGCCTGTACATCTCGACGGTTGCTACAATATTTATCTTAAAACTGTGCCGGGCTTCAGAAAACGGACAAAAACGACTGCGATATATTTCTGGAACGTTCAGAAGTCTATGTGCATAATGAATTATGAATGGGCTACCCACCTGTTGAGAATACACTTTCGTAGAATCGGTCACAATAGGAAACTCTGGTACACTTAGCATGAAAAGAACGTAAACAGTCTCTTTACATATACTACCTGACTTACATAGTATCACTCCTCAAAAATATATATCAAATTGCTACCTACGCTATACATAAAATTTTAGATTAATCGAGTCTTCCTTTTTTAATAAAATCGATATTTATTTTTCGTTCTGAAGATTTCATGCTGCTAATTATTAAATGCCCCTAATATTTATATGTTGTAACTGGTGAGGCATAATCAGGCTTACTATGGCAAGTACGACCATTTTAATTATTTATCACTTTAAAAAAACACAAGACAATTCATTTCTATATGTTTATTTTGTCTTTAAATGTTTGAAAATTATTTCAATCATTTGTGAGCCATTATCAGCAATGAAACTGTCTGCCCTATTTAACAAATTTTCCATCACTTTTCTCAACATATCTGGTGTTAATGCACTGATTTCAGTACCTTTGTTGTCCTTAAGTTGCTGTATGGCTTGAGGCTTATTTCTTCTTGTCTTTTTCTTCGTATTCTTCTTTACAGAATAGTCGTGACCTATGGAAACTCATTCCGTTCGCGTACTTTCTGGACTACTTGTCGCCACGGTTTTTTATTTGTGGCTTTCTTGGTTGCATATTGAAGAGATGCACCAGTTAGGTCTTTAATTATAATAACTTTAATAACTCTTTAATAACTCTTTAATTATAATAACTTTAATTTGATCTGTCTATCTTTTTGGAGGCCAGCCGTGTAATGTAAAACTCTCCAACCGTCCCTGTACTACAAGTCTTTCCAGATTATTGTCGTCTCTGAGTTCAATATGGCCAAAGTATCTTAGAATTCATTCATAAATATCCCTTATGAGTTCATCAATTCCTTCAATAATGGATTCGTTTGTTGGTTTGGCATTCCATGTAATGCGCTTGAGGTCTTGTATTTTAATGGTTCATGTTTCAGATGGATCTAGCAAGACCGGAAAAACTAAGGATGTATTATCTGCTTTTTTGTGTTCTGTATTTTGTCCCTATCTCACCAGATCTTCTACAAATTCCACATTATATTTCTTGCCATTTCGCATCTTCTTTTGATCTCATGAGTAGTTCTACCTTCCTTCAATATTAAATAATATAAATAATAATTAATATATTAAAACCCCAATATAGACGAATTGGGTTATTACCTAAAATTGCCATATTTGACTCAAGTTGGGCATGTTATTGTTTTGACGATCGATTATCATTATTTTTGTTTTCTCCTTGTTTATTTCTAGTTTTCATTCTTTATATCTTTGATAATTAAGGTCAGTCCTCAGCCGAACATCCAAGAAGTGTAGTGTCATCGGCCTATAACAAGTTAGCTATTTTAGTTCCGCCAATACTGGACCCCAGCCGTCCAATTCTCGAGAGTTCTACGCATGATATATTCTCCATAAATGTTAAATAGAATTAACAACAGAATACATCCTTATCTGGTCCCTTTATTAACGCAAAACTCATCGGATGTTCGGCCTACAATTTTGATCACTGTTCTGTATATTTTTTTATATAGATGACAAACTAAGCCAATCAAATGATCTGATACTCCTTTTTCCGATAGAATTTGTCACCATTTCTCCCACTTTAAGCTATGAAACGCCTTGCTATATGCTACGAAATAGAGATACACAGGATGGTTAAGTTATTTTTTCTATTATTTGTCGAATGTTGACTATCTGTTGGCGTGTACCTCGCCCTGGAACGAATTCAGCCTGTTCTGAGCGAATCTGCCAACCTGGTCTGGGACTTATTTATCGAAACCTTTCCCTTCAAAAATCACCATAAAAATGATCTGAAGCCATGAAATCAATTTGCGCCTGAAAATTGTCAGTTTGTGGAAGTAGTTAATGATGGAATTACAGTATTCTAATCGCTCTGCAGGCAAGAGATCTTGAATAAGTTTTATCTTATAGGGAAATATATGCAAGTCACTTCTCAAAATTTGGCGTAGAGGCTTCTTCATGCTAATTTTCAGCGTCTTGCACTGTTCTTGGATCTCTGATATGGGGCTTATCTCCAGCTATTCTGAATTATTGAAAGTGGTTGAATAAACTATTAATTCTCTTTTGATGAGGCGCCGGATGATTAGGATATTTTCTCATAACTCATAAAACTAATGTTCAGCTACCCTAGCCCAGATACCTCTGAGTAAGAGGCGTTGGAAATTAGTAAAGTTTCAGCGATCTGAACAGATACCTAACAAATGCTGATTTATAAAGTTATCTAACGTGGGTACCATAGGCAAGGAGAGCCCCATTAGCATAAGCTAGTCCCTACTGGGCGTATACCTCGTGGGGGTAGTGGGTTCGTCGCGATTTGGCCATTCCTGAAGTAGAAAGAGGTATGCCTGGTCCAACCTTCTACATCGTTCTTCTGGTATGTTTTTAGCGATAATCATTTGATTATCCCAATCATCCGGAATCTCATAAAGTTTATTATATCTGCTTGTTTTTTCGCTCAAAAAAACTGCGAGAAAAACTCATCGTCTTCTTACACAGGTGAGCAGTGGCACGTTTGTACTATATAACAACCAAATCCAAACTGTCATAAATATAAAAAAATGGCGCCAAAATGAAATGGTAGCATGGTGACCCCACCTTTTATATAAACATATGCTTTGCTACATACATAAATACATATTATCAATTCCTTTGAAGAGATAATATTTGGAAGAACTGAAGCAGAGAAAATTCGTGGATGGCTCGTCAACAACAAATATTGGATGGTTGATAAGTGAGGAGCTAAAAGTCATTACCAAACTAGATATTCAAAAAAAGTTTTATTGAGTACTTTTTAGGATATAAGGAGTGCATATTACGAGATCAGTCAAGGTTAGCTTGTTCTTGCGGCACTGTATTAAAACACATTATTTGTTTAAACGAATGATGCCTTATGAATGAAAATTAATTTAATGTAAGTAGGCTTCAAGTTCTAATGATTCGTTTATAATATAATATTCGTTATTGTTTCTATATTCTAAAAATCACTTTACATTTTTTATTCATTTAATGGCATCATGAAAGCTAGTCGATCGTATAGTATCATCAATAGCAATCTCTTGATGTCTAGGCATTACTGCAATAATAAGCTAATTATCCACGTTAGATTTTTTTTTCAAGCGCACACTCAGAGGAAAATTTTCTTCGTCCACCTAAAAGTAACTCATCGACATGACCAAATTCAGTTAGAAAGTGTCATGTATGTTTAAATAAATTTTTAATTCCATTTGTGCGAAATCTTCTGACATGCTTTTGAAACCATTTCGATGGTATCTGCTATCTGTTATTATCGATCTACGATAATGGCTGTCAACCCGATACGAGTACGAGCTCAGCCATGGCTATTAGTTTTGTTGATCCATTGTTGAAGAATTATGGATTTTATAGTGACTCAGATCACCCAGCTTAGATCTGCATGTTTTTCCGCATGCTGGACATTTAAGGTCAAGAGGTTACAGAATTGGTACACGCGGTCCAGTCTGTTTGGCTTTTTGTGCCTGCGTTTTGAGTGCGGTCATTTGGCAATTATTTTCTTCATAGAGCTGTACAGCTCTGTATGTCTTCTCACGTCATTTGGGTCTGTCGTTTGCTGTCTTTTCTCATTCGGACACTCTTGACATAGACTTCTTTATAGACGATTTTATTGCGTCTTTATATATTCGTTGTCAGCTGAGGTTTCATGATCGGGGATTATTGCTCAAATTGCTGGCTCATCCAAGTACCTCCACATTAGTCCGATAGTCTTGTCATTTTATTCTTAAGCTTTTCCGGATCAGTCTTGATAAAATCTCTCAAGTTATTTTATTTGCTTCCGATAAAGGACCTATGATTCAGCGCCATACTGAAAGGTGGGAATTATTAAGTAAGTGTCTAAATCTATCCCTAAGTATCTTTTACTTGAAACACTCTTTTTATTAGACATCCAAAATTAACACCAGCACACTTTATTCTATATATAACCTCTTATTGCACGTCGGCAGAGCAGGAAATTTGACTTCCCAAGTACGGGAAGCATGCTACTTCTTCCAGTGGTTGACCATTTGCAACAATATCAGCTGCCTCTCTGTTCCTATTTAGAACGGTTTGTTGTCCGTTTAATGAACAAAAAAACGAAAATACTACACTCGATGTTCATACATTGGTAACTAATCAAAATCAATAATAGTTGATAAAACATTTTCAAACTGTGAATAACACCTTGGTTCATTGGCTGACGGGCATTTAAAATTCAAAATAGTAGTAAATATTCTACTGTATTATTTTTGAAATTTAAAATACATAGATGAGCAAGATCATTGTCAACAAGGAAAAAATTGTACCTATTTCATCTTGCTAATTGCTTGTCCTTAGATCTTCATTCACTATATGAACTGTGTGAAGTTATTCATGTGCGTTTATTTGCTAAGGTATTAATAAATTTACTAGCGAGCAGAAGTTTACATTTTTCACTTAAACTCTTATCAGAAAGTTTGCCATGGAAATTTGTGTAAAAAAACGAAGTTCAGCAGCTTTAAAAATATCCCTCCCGCCATAGTTCTTAGTGATCCGAACTAATTTTGATTTAACCCAATTAGCAGCGAATCCATGTTCACACTTGCAGCTTCTTTGTGGATCTTACTGTCATTTATGAAGAAAATGTTAGAAATCGGGAATCAGGAATGATGGAATTTCTGGTAATCAGTAGTAATTTTCAAAGATGTATATTTGCAAATGTCTGCTTATTAAAACTAACTTTCAATTTAATTCAATATTTATAGAAATTTTTACTCGCTGGCCAAAGAGTTTGTAATCATCTTGTCTGAACAATCTTGTTGTAGTTTATTCAAGCTTCAAGAATAAAACTCAAAAACTGGCTAAAGACATTACAAGATTAACGTTCAACAGGGAAACTAAATCAGGAATCATCATCAAAGGTATATTAAATTAAAAAGCACAAAGAGCCAATAAATTTTCAGGGTAAAAAGGATTCTTATCACAAAGAAATTTTAAGAGAACGCGATTGCTATAGTCAAAATAAAAACCGCCGGCGAACTTTATCAATGAGGTCAAAGGTTATCGTCAAGGCTGAGACCAGACAGCGGCAACAGATATGCCACTCTTTGGTGGTTTATAGAGCATAAGGGGAATCCTGTAGTGATTTAATTCATACTCTTCTTTTAAAGCAATATGGTAACAAGTAAAATTTAAAAATTTTAAAGATAATTTTAAATCAACATTTCAAGAAACTATTCTTGATAGACTGCTTATAAGGTGCTAAATATTTGAATTTACATATATGAATTATTAAATATAACAGTAGGATTTAACCGATTAATGAAAAATGATGTACGGAATTTTCACGTCCCCATTATTCACATCTTAATGACATAAAATTTCAGCTTCCCCTAATTAATGTAAAACTTAATTTTCAAGTTTTTAAATACTTCAAATAATGATTAACTGAATATTTACTGTTAATAATGTCAGAATAAATCCTTGTAATCTAACTTGGAGATTTTGAGACAAACGACCACCTAGAAATTTTTTGCAAATCTGTTAGAAAATGTTGACCTTACAGGTTATTTTCATTCAATTCATCCGCAACGTTTATTAACCGAAAGGCCTAAATTGTACATTAAGAGTAAAATAAATGACGATTAAATTAAAGAGATTATTTTGGATGAAAATAGACAAACCAATAATTGGAAACTATGATGTAAATGAGGGATATTCCAATTAACAGATATCTTCAATAAATTAAACTGTTATCTGGCAAATCCGATCTCAATTCAAAAAACTCATTTAGTAATAATCGATTTCAAACACGTTTACGTACAAGTTTGTTATCGAAAGATAAGGCGAAACTTGAGACCTAAACTGTGTGCCAAAAGTGCCTGCACCAGATAAGGCTTTTCCTATGCCAGAAATCATACATTTCGGCAGATTGCCAAACGATTTTTAAATTTGGAATAGTGATTCCTGTTTAACATTTTACAAAGAACTATTGTAATAAAGAAAAATGATTCTACTTTCATACTTTAATATTGATACTCGATCGTTCCAAATAACAGTTCGGGTTTTCGATGTATATTTTTTACAATTGAGGGTGCAATATTTAATTGAATAATTACTTCATGTTGATGATATTTAATTGATAATAATTGCTATTAATGTGCTCAATTATGCTCAAAATGCTCAATTATTTATTATTCATAGTTATCAAATACTTCTCTCTTTGCTTTTAGTAGGACGACTTTGTAGTACCTTATTCGTAAAATATGAATGGTTTATCACAAAAAAAAAACCGACGCTGACAAAAGACCGGATGGCGTGAGCTGCATTTCAATGCTGTTTACACCCGACTTGGCCAATATATATGATAGGGAACTGATCAATCCTTCAGTTGCGTACGTACAAATCAAACCGGTATGATGACGACTTAAGGCCAGAAACCGGTCTCGGGAGATGCTTGTTGACATATTATGGCGACTGAAGGATTATGCAATTTTTACTTGGAACACGCGAAACAAATTTCATGGTTTTTTGGATATATTTAATAGAATTATCTACATGTATGTACATGTTAATAAGAAATCCTTAAGTACAGTGAAATATATAATATTTTGCTATTATGTAGAAAGGAAATAAACAATTCGTAGTTATCTGTTCGGAGAACTTGTTCGTACATTAAACTTTAGAGAGAATAGTGTAATAGAAAGAGAACCTGAATCGAGGTTTTTCATGCAAGAATTCCAGGAACCTCACATATTACAATATCTTCACTCTCATTTGGCGTGACATCCTGATACCGGACTCTGACTTTTTTTAACTTCTTGCTCCATTCGTTTTTATCCGGAGCTACAATTCTCTTCGGTGTGACGCTTTAATTATTTAAGATTTAATCTAGATTAAATCATCTCCTAAAGTAGTAACATGGTTAGCGAAACACGCATCGTCAAGTTTAAAAAATGTGATTTGCTGCTTAGTGATAAACTTCTTCGAGTTTAGTGTTTCACACCGATGGTTGCAACAGAAAAATTAATTTCTGATGTAGTAATATTGTCCAGCATTTTATTTTTGACAACCCAGGCTTCACAGCAAGAATTGGCCTTATCATGGTTCTATGAACTCATAGTTTCGTGTTCTGATGAACCTCTCTTGATTTGAAAGCAGGGAAGCGAAGAGTAGTGCGTTCGGTTTGAACGATTCTTTAACTAATTTCCATTCTGTTTTATTGCTAGCAGTATATATATATATATATATATATATATATATATATATATATATATATATATATATATATATATATATATATATAAAAAATTCTCCACAAATTTATAAAATGTGCTTCTAATAACATATCTAACGCAATTCATTACTTTGTTTTAACCCTTGGACAGTGAAATCATCCGTCAACTGATTCTGTATTTTGACTTGAGTATCATAGACTTTTCAAAAAGAAGATTTCGTATATGACGATATTATTTTTCCGTACCTTACACAGTAGCCGTTTTACCGCGTAGGTTTGATCTATCGTCGACCTGTCTGGATTACTCCAAACTTTTTCTCGCCAATAGGTACCAGTTTATGTCTTATCATGGCAGTTAGAACTTAATTTAGTTGCAAGTTATAAAAAGAAGGAAACATTCTTTAAAATATTTACATTTTCACTCTCTATATATGGAGCAAATAATATTTTGTTTTAATTCGTCGGTATTTTCTCATTTTTTCAAATGTTTTTGAGGAGGTTATGCATTTCTATGATTATTTGTTATTATTTGTGCTTAATAACTTCTGCTAATAAGGGGTCCATTCCTGGGGCTTTATCATTCTTAAGCATGCTGTCGTCTACGGCGTGTCTGAGTTTTTATTCTAGTCATCCAGCATATCTACTGTTTTAGCTAATTTAACATATCTATTTAGTTTTCATTAGAAAGGGATCAAATCGACAGCTAGCTCCCCGGTAACCTATCATGTCCAAGATGCCAGGTGTAGTACTTTATTTGTAATGAGATGTGATCAATTTAATTGAATCAAAATGATTGCCACATCTTATTAATACTCCAAAATACAATTTTTTTTGGTGAGAGATCCGCTTTAAAAGCAAAACTAACGTTAACTTTCTTAGAGGTATTCATTCTGTTTACCCAATCCTCCATAATTTACACCAATTGACTAATATGCAAATAATGGAGAAGTAGATATCAATAAACGAATTTATTGAGTTTCCTTTTACATTGATTAATTTTAAATATCACGTTTAGCAACGAGAAACCGTTGCTAAAGTTTTGGACTGCTAGTTATCACAGAAAACAAAATATAGGAAACTCTCTGGGAGGGTCCTGAATGGAAATCGGCTCCAAATTGATTGAAGAGGTAAACAAGCTTGTTTACTTTAAATCGATAGTAATCCATCATAATGAGATCTGGCCGGAAATTAAAACAAAGTACTATTAGCTAATAGATGCTACTACGAGCTTCTCCCTCAATACATATCTAAAAACATATAGGACCGACTAAGAAGTCCTAAGAAAGGTATATGGTGCAATGCACGAAAACCGCTTATGGAGGTAGACGTATAATTTTGATTTATACCAGAAACACAAAGATCTTACGAATGGAAGAAGACGATTTTGTGAGAAAAATAATCTTCAGCCGGTTAGCAGTGTCGTGGAAAAGAAGAAAATCAAAAACAGTATTCCTGGATAAACTGGAAGAATACTTAGATCAGATATAAATTAGGTCCTGGATGAGCGTTATCATGATCAATACCAAGACCCAACAAGGGCTGTAAATGAAGTGCCACGAGAGAACGAGGTAATTGAATCAGTGTGTAATTATCAGGATATATACTAAATTACCTTTTTCTGAACTTTCAAGCCCGGACTATAACCTAACCCGAAAACTAAATCAGACATTTAAAACTAACCATTAAGCCCAAGTACGGCTAAGTGTCGTGCAAACGTATTTAATTAATATAATTTCAGTTCCAAGGTTCGGAAAGTTTTTGCTCCTGACGTCCCTCGAGGATAAAGAAGTTAGAGACGGAACTTTAGATATCTAACTTATTCGGGCTAATTCTCACTCATATAATTTATAATTTAAACGGGACTTCAATGGATAAAGTTTGTATCGTGGGTACTTCGCAGTTATACTTGATAAATTTGATTTTCCAAAAAAAAATTCTTTGACTGGATATTTATTTCAAAGATGTACTTTTATGAATGGATGTTTTGATATGACTTTGGATAAATGCTTTCAGAGTTTTCTTTCTCGTTTTTTAGATAAAATTTATAATATTTATAAAATTTATAATATATATATATATATATATATATATATATATATATATATATATATATATATATATATATATATATATATATATATATATATATATATATATATATATATATATATATTTATAAAAATAATAAATAAAGACTCAGAATATTGTACAATTCTCAGTGATATGAAATGATTTTAATTTTAAGTGATTTAGTAGGACGTCAAGTATAACGGAAGAAATACAACTTGGTCATTTATCAATCTGTAGACTTTCTACAAAAGTAAAGATTTAGCCCAACCCAAGGTTTCATAGGCGATGAACTTACTGGCCGGGGATAATTAATAGCTGATAATTGTAGTAAGGAACCCATATTTAGTTACAGATCCAGTTCCTAAATAGCCTCGATTCCTAAATAGCCTGATGATGTGATCTAAAATGCTTCAAACTATTTGACGAATAATCTTAGAAAAAAATTGTTCCAAGATTTTCCAACTTCTCAAATGTAATTAATTTTATGTTATATTTTAAGTTCTGTTATCTAACCCTGTAGTTGAATAGCTTGATTTAAGATATCTCGTTGCCATAATATATATAACTAAAAATTCTTACATTTTACTTTAAAATGTAACAATTCTAGTTAGGTGTTGTGATGTAAAGCTTCATCAGCTCAGAAAATGTCATAATTAACATTTTAAACTGACATTTTATATAAACATTACTAGAATATTAAATATTTAATGTATAATTAATATGTAGTCCGAAAACAAAGTTTATATAAATAAGGTAGTATCTACACCGAAACTGTTAATACATTTAATGATTCATATGGCTGTTTAACCATGAAACTAAAATAATTTTATATTAGTTAACAAATATACATTATATACAAAATATACAAATATACGTTCTAAGATACCTTGACTGTTCGCCAAAACTCCCTGGAATATTGTTCCAGAAGAATTAATTAATTTTTAAGTATCGTCAGATCTTACAATATTGCCTAGTAGCCATATCACAGATTGTATTTTCAATAATTATTAAATATACTATATTGGAGAGCAATATATTGAAAAATTTTTCTCATTGGATTAATGTTATAATGTTTGTATACACCGTGACACTGGGTTGAGTACTTATTTATAAAAATCATTTAAGTAAAAGTGCTAAGAAAGTTGCCACGAGAGCGAATATAATTGAAATTAGCTGACACAAATTTGGGCGCAAACACTGACGTGCTCCGAACTGCAACAGTCTCACCTGCATACTCGGCTTCTGAATACTGCTCACCGGTGTGGCTTAATAGCTCACACGTATTCTAAGACACATAAGTGAATATGGCTCTATGTATTATTACCGGCACTCTGATACGCACGCCGTTCCAATGGCTCCCAGTTTTAACCAATATTAAATTTAGTAACAGTCATACCCATGCTACTTCAATGCTTTATGATGAGCTACAAAATCGTCCCAATCTAAGGCCTACGATCCAGAAAATCCCCGTGGAGTATTGACGCAACTATAGCAGAAGAGTTCCATCTGGAGTAAAAAATGGAGAGAGGCGTGGTCTACTACGGTCCACCATAATGGATACTTTATACACGATCCATCAGAACGTGTCACCGGCTTCTATATGCTTCGACAGAAATGGGTCCAGCTTAACTGTTTTCGAATCGGCCAAGGAAGAACCGAGATTGATTCGTGTGACTGCATCAGCAGTACAATATATTATTAGTTTTGATTTAATGTTGTAATAGCTTGAATTTTTATGTTTTGATTGTTATATATTCGATCTTTCATTCATTCTTGTGATGTCATACGACGTAATACTATTAATAATGACAGTTTTATATATTATTATGTAAAAAAATCAAAATATTTCACTTTATGTACATCTAATAGAAAAATATTAAAATTATACCATGGTTGTTATAATAGTCTATTGACTTGTTTCAACTTCATTTAAATAGCCATCTAAGAGACTGGGCAATCGCTCAATATTTGTAATAGTTATCCCACGTATGTTCCATCTATGATAAATCTGGGATCTCACAGGTCAGTTCTTCTTGTGGGAAGGTATCCCAGTCGCATTATACACATGCATGAAGTTAATTTACAGTTGCGAGAAGCCGGGATAACGGTTCAAGTGTTCAACCAAATATATTTTAATTTCGTGATCACGCAGGCCAGTCGAGTCTGGCTATTGTATACTTTTCTAAAAATTGCACTCTTTGATGCGGTCTGGAATTATATTGCTGTAAGATGGGATTTGGATGAGTTTTTTTTTCACACAACCAAACCACGCACTGGAATATTGCTGTTACATAACGGGCTACGTTTAAACTTTCTCTGTTAGTTGGAATGGCTTACTTCTCAATCTTATACTCCTTCAGAAAATAATTCATGGACTGATAATTGTGAAACAATCTAATGCAAAGGTCAACTTTCACCTCGAAAACATATGATCCTGTTACGTCAAGTATAGCTACATAAAAAAAGCTAGACTGATCACTAAAGGAAAGAAATTCGATTTCAGGTTCTATTTAGTTTAAATCATTTTATCGATGATGGTACAATTACGTAATTATATAATTAGTGGCATGTTAGCACTTTTAGCAGAATGATTAAAATGCTGCTTAGATTAGAAAAATACCAAAAATGCCTTACAGCAAAATTAAAATACATTTTTTAAACCGTTTACGCATCATTTATTGGTCGCATGTAGAAACCTAAAGGTAAACAAGCAGAAAGTTTATCAGTTTTTTTGATTGATATACTCGTATGCTATAGTGGGAGAATGTTTTCGGTTTGATCCAAATACCTATGTATATTGGGTATTGCACCCTTTTTTCCCCAGTACATATTTCACTTAATAGATCAATGGAAAAAAATCGACTATTCTTACAGGAAATACAAAATATAACTTAGTATCAAGAATGTGCAATATTTGCGTATTATCGTAGTGGGCAACTTACGTTGGTACAGTCTAAGCTCCTTATTCATGGTTCCGATATTTTAATTTTCAGTATTCACGGATTAAAAAATTGAAACTATTTCTTGTATTCGTGGCAAAAAATGTCTTTATTCGCGGATTGAAAATGTATTGAAAATGTATATTGTATTTTAAGAATAATATTTATTTATTTATCAGTTACCTTCAAAACAAACAAGTATCAAAGCATTTATAAACAAACAAGTCTTAAAGCCGCTTGGTCGAAAGTTGTTTGACAAAGAAATCGTGATCGCTGTACACACCGCCGGGTTCAGCATGACGCTATGGCTTTTGACAAAAGCATCCTTCGCACGATCGGTATCGAATCTTTTGTTTTATTGTATCAACTTGTCATGCGGCGCAAGAATTTCGACTGAATAGCACGTGTCTTTTCTTTTTTGTTCGCGATTTATAATGTCGAGTAAAAGCAAAAATTAGTTCCTACATGGAAAAAAGTTGTGTTAAGGTAAAAATAAAAATGCTTGACCGTTTGCGCCTTGGTGGATCATTTGCAACCATATCACGTTTTTTTATTGTGAATAAATTAAGTATCAATCTAGAAATCCATCAAGAATTCAGAAGGCAAATTACGGATTTCTGCAGCTTAAACCTCACTATTATAGTATTATAGTCCTCACTCAAAATAGTGTGCCTCAACGTGGGGTTTTAATCCGTAAGAAAGCTAAGCTCTACGCACATTTTATAGAACCTGGTGATAAACATACGGATGGAGGATTTCAAGCATCGGAAGGTTGATTCAATAAGTTCAATGTAGAACAATCACTGCATAACATCAAAATTGTTAGAGAAGCAGCATCTGCAGGCAGTTCAGCATCAGCAACATTTTAAGAAGAATTATCGATGTTAATTGCTGATGGTGGATACAAACCTGAACAAGTGTTTATGCAGATGAAACTGACCTGTTTTGGAAAAGAATGCCAAACAAAATTTTATATCCATAAGTGAAAAGTCCGCTTTTGGTTTTAAGGCGGTGAAATAGCGTTACGATATGCCTCTATTCTATTGCACCAGGAGATTGTTTAATTGAGCCACTTATGCTTTAAAGAGCTTTTATGAAAAATTAAAACAAGGGCAACCTACAAGTGCCTTGGCGTTCAAACAAGAAGGCGCCGGTTACTAGTGTCATTTTCTGTGACTAGTTCCGGGATTGTTTTGTTTATGAAGAATAAAGATAATTTAGATATCAAAGCAGTTCTAGTTCTGAACAATCCTTCAGGTCGCACTCGTAAGCTTCAATGCATCCAAATATAAAGGTTATATATTTGCCTCCTAACATGACGACCTTACTCCAACTTATGGACCGAGGAATAATCCAGGCCTTTAAGCTCTATTACATTAGACAAAGTGCAGTGTTAACATAAAAGAATCACTGCAAGAGCTGAAACCGTGCACAATGAAATCATGGTGGAAAAAACTGTAGCCTGATCTAACTGTCAGAAATAATGAAGAAATTCAAACCTTAGCTAAAAACATTGCTCAAGTTGCGAATGGCATAGGACGAGATGCTTTCGAACATATAGCATCAAGTGACATTTAAGAATTGCTTGAATCGCAAGATGAAGATTTGACTGAAACCGACTTCGAGGAAATGCTTAATAACCATTCCATTGAAGAGGAAGCCTCAACGAGCACTGAAAAGATAACATTAAACTAAACTTAAAAAACCTGAGTGAAAGTTTACGAATGGCAAATGAGCTTTGTGATTTCTTGTTTTTAAGTCTTGTTTTTAAAAGGCAAATTGTTAGTGTCACAACCGAATATCAATCCCAATTGAAAGACCTTTTAAAAGCAGAAAAAAGGATAAAATTACTAAATTCTTTAAACCATTGTCTAAGCCTGATATTATGTATTAATATATTATTATGTTATGAATAATTATTAATATTGTTAAAAATATATTTTTTCTTTTTATTTTGGAACCTTGGAATATATCCCCTATTATCTCGTACAAATTATCATTCCGTATAAATCTCGAATAAGGAGCTTTGACTGTTTATAATGCCATGGGCATCGTATCAACTGTAATTTTTTCCATAATTTTTTTTCAATACTTCTTCACATATATTAGGTAAAATCTGTATTAGTTTATATGTATTATAAGCTAATAGATTTGTTTATTAATTCAATCATTGCTAAATAGAACAACGGCCTGTTTATGGTCTCATATACAGATTTAAAATCTACTAGACTGGTAAAAAAATGTAGCCAATAAATTAACCAAGACAAAATAAATTAAATAGCCATCAGAACTATTCTTATATTCCGTGCCTATTTGTGTGACAGTCGAGCAACAAATACTAGGAAAAGCCTAGGCCAAGAAAATACTAGGCCAAGCACTAGGAAAATAAAAAATGTTCCTCTTGATAAGCCAAAGAAAGGTGTTTTCCTTCCTCTTTATATTAAATTGGGACTGATGAAATAAAAAATATAATGGCCACGAACAAATACCGTAAAAGCTTTAAAATTTTAAGAGAAGTTGATTGGGGGAAAACTTCAATTATGTTACGTAAAATTAAAACAAAAATCTAAATGCATTTTAATTAGTTCTCTGAAAACAAAGATAATTAACGACTTTACCTTTATGTAAAAAGCTCATATAAAAAGGACTCTTTAGCAGGAATTATTTTTGGGGTTGTAGTTAGATTATATACAGACAAATGGAGGTCTTTAAAAATATCCATTCCCTATCTATTCTCATTTTTACCCCTGAAAACCAAAAAAGCTTGCCTTTTTGAGCAATCAGAAATAATCATTTTATTATATTTCCCACATTTTTTTTTTTTTATTTTATTTTGTTTCGCTGCAGAAATATACGAAATTAATATATATTCAATACTTTTGTTCACCGTGTAAAACATTTTTCATAAGGGAGAATACACTGGAACTTGCGTACTTACTAATTCATCAAATTATCACGAATTGAATACTTTGTCACTTGATAACTGTTTTTAACTCTACACAATTACCACAGTCAATGTGATCATTACTAAAACATAGGAACTCTAATTCTTACTTATTATTTTTCTCCTAAAATGAGATAATTTTCTAAATGTTCTGATTTTATTATACAGTGTTCAAAACAATATTATTGTTTACTATGTAAAAAAGCTTATAATACATGAGGGTACAGTGAAAAGTCAGATATTTTTGAATGAAATATTGGTTTTTTTTGGTCGAAAATTGATTTGTAGTCTCCTTTTCAACGTAGTCGATGTACTTCACCTAAAAATGTTAAATTTTTTATGCCTTTCAAAAATTATAACTTGTTGAACTCTAAAATAGTTCTCTATTTCGACAATGATTTTCATTTTTGGAAAGAAATAAACTCAGAGGGGACTAAGTCCGGATAATAGAGATGCAGCATCAATCCATTACCATCCGTCTGACCGTCTCTCCCTTTTCCAAATAATCGATGAACTGTGACCATCACCTTTCAGGTCAATGGAAGCAGCTTCGCCTTCTTCGGGGCATGTTCGGTATGCAAAATCTCGTGAAAATTGTGTGAAAATTCAGATTTGTCGCCTTTGAATACCCAACGACCCCGATTTTGAACAGTTTTTAAATTATATCAATTTTTCGAAAATTTAGTTTCACTTTCAACACCATGTACCTTTTTAATGACATTTGCCAACACAATTATCGACTAAATTCTCTTATTTTGATCTCTACTATCACCAGTTGCTTTATGGCGGAAAAGTTATGGGACAACTTACAACATCAACTGTAATTCTTTAAAAAAAAATTTTTTCAATGCTTCTTCACATATATTAGGTGCAATTTCTATTAGCTTATATTTATTATAAGATAATAGATTTGCTTATTAATTCAATCAATGTTAAATAGAACAACGGCCTATTTACGGTTTTATGTACTGATTTAAAATCTACCTGGATGCCATGTCGAGATCATAGTTTTCGTTTTTTCAAGGATTTGTTTTAATGTTGAAATATAATCTATAGGAAATTTAATTCTAACTTATGGTATGTAATAACTTCGGATTATTACTTTTGATTTTGATTCATTTGATTCTGAATAGATTATGAATAATCGTATATTGTAAGTTACATATAAGCAGTGGCGATTGGCCCATAAGGGCACGTGGGCACGTGCCCTACCAACAAATTAAAAAATGAAGTGGAAAATAATTTCTGATTTTATATTAATTTATTCTCTGTTCTGTCTATAATCACGCTTCGAGCGACTTCTATAGTCTAACATCCATAATATCATTCACGGTAACGAAATAGGTCGTGGGTTGCCGAAGCGCACCGATTAAAGGACACGTGCTTTCGGCACAGTCAAGTTTGTGCCACTGCTGTTTTTTTTACTATCGCGTGCGAAAAACAAAGACAATCGTTTCGCTAATAATGCGGAGATTAAAGGTATTTATAACGTTATATCTTGGGCACTGCCCCATTCTCAGACATCCTAAGTGCTGACGTCAGTGATGGGCGGAGCTTATCGAACCTTTCCAAACAAAGAATTTTTGTTAGTCATTTTCTCCTCTTTACAAGTTTAATAAGCAATTTCTCTCACAGTTTCGTAATCCACAAAGTACATTTTACATTTAACATATTTGAAGTGCTCGTAAAACGTTTTTATTCGGACTTTTTCTTGTGGAAGTAAATTTAAGGTTATGTTACTTTGCCCTTTATGAGTGTCAATTTCAGTTTTTTGGGAGGATTTTCAGGTATATTTTGTTGAATTTATTATTAGTAAGTTGATTTTTTACAAAATCTTTTATATAAATTGTATTGACAATATTGGTTTCAGTTTTAGTTGAAAGTTGTGACGTGTTTTGTGCCAGACTGTAAACATTACAGTGAACAAAAAAGAATTGTAGATTTTTTACATTTCCTGTCGATTCAACTAAGTGAAAAAAAGGGTTAAATCTTGTGAGGTAATATTAAATATTTATAAGATAGCGTGGACGTATAAAAATAATTGCGTAATTTCTAGGCAACTAGATCGGGAACCCTCAAAACATTTACTGGTCTGTAGTTTTAGAAAATTGTCTAGTAATAAGAATTTTGTATAATAAAATTGTACATTTTATTGTACAGAGTTCAAGACAATATTATTGTTCACTGTATAAAAAAGCTCGTAATATTCGAGCGAAAAATCAGATATTTTAAAATGAAAATTGTTTTTTTTTTGGTCGAAATATCGATTTGTAGTTTCCTTTTCAAAGTAGTCGATGCACTTCACCTAAAAATGTTTCAATTGTTTTATGCTCTCCAAAAAGTACGACTTGAACTCTGCAAAATACTCCTCTATTTCGACGATGATCTTCATTTTTGAAAAGAAATAACTCAGAGGGGGGCTAAGTCCGGATATTAGGGTGGATGTAGCATCAACTCATTACCATCCGTGTGGCCATCTTTCCCTTTTCCAAATAATCGATGAATAGTGACCATGACCCTTCCGGTCGATGAAAGCAGCTTCGTCTTCTTCGAGGCATGTTCGTTGAGTGAAACTTACAGTTTTAAGTCTTACTTCAGTTTTGGTGTGTAGCGATAAATTCAGGTTCCACCATCAGACACGTATTATCACAGAAACTCCTTCGAATTGCACTTATGCATATTTAGACACTGCAATCAAGTGATCACTCGGTCTTCAGTGAGTAAATGTGGCACCCATCGAGTTGATAGTTTTCTCATGGCCAAATTGAGAATGATGTTCCATACACAGTCTTCCGAGATGTTTATCATTTCAGCAATTTGCCCAATCTTTACTCTATGATCGACCTATACGAAATCATAAATTCTGTTTGCCATGAATTCAATAGTAAGGTTACATGTATACCGGGGCATCCTGAGCACCAAGCGTCATTCATACTGATATCGAAGCTCAGGAAACATCGCAGCTCGACCACATCGAAGCCCAGGAAACCATTCATGGACCATAACATGTAAAGGGGCAGACCCTCCAGACAATATTTTTTGCAGTTCGCGCTATGGTTTTTAAAATCTCTGAATTTTAGTAGACCAGAAAAAAAATCAAAATAGTTTGGAATAGCCATTTAAATTCAGCTATACATAATAAAATTTTATTTCGTATTAAACGGAAGCCTTTAAATGCAAACTTTATCGATTCCAATTATTAATTGAAATAAAATCTCTACAAATCGCGCTTCAAATTGACCTATTGTACGTTTATATGAGCATATGAATTTTTTACATCCGGTTTAATTTAGCGCGATGCCATGGTACGAAATTAAAATGTTAAATCAAATGCTAAATCTTAAAAACAAGACCTCACAAAATTCATTACTTGATTTAATACATTTGAACCGAAGCGTATTTTGCATTTTTAATGGAAAATTTTTGTCGAGAGCATGTACTATATATCAAAAGAGTTACTC
The DNA here is from genome assembly GCA_031761425.1 of Cosmopolites sordidus. NCBI lineage: Eukaryota > Metazoa > Arthropoda > Insecta > Coleoptera > Curculionidae > Cosmopolites > Cosmopolites sordidus. The sequence continues at coordinate 508,476 of JARFXV010000914.1, forward strand.
AATCATTTTTCTAAATTCTTAGTTTTATGGAACTATGTTAAAAATATTTTTATTTGTTTGGAGTGAAAATAAAAAAACTCTTTGCTATTTAATTATAAATAAGTTACTTTGATCATGAATTTTTTACCACTGATCCTCGAAAAGGATCCTAATTTTCAATTAAGAGCTTGAAGTTCACTTCAATTCATTTTCTTTACGAGCTATATTAACTTGGTGTTTATCTCTAGTCCTGGGAGGCCTGTTTTTACTTTCTGCGGTAATATTTTACAATTAGTGCGAATTAATCTATTCTTATCGCCCCATTATAGTGCCAATTAAAACTGTCTACGTAACTCACTTAAATCGAACTGTCAACATTTCACTCTCAACTGTACTTGTTCTCCATTCCAGGATGAATCATTTATCAATCTTTTCGGATGGCGATTTTTTCTATTGAAGCCTTTTTGTGTCTTCTGGGTACTAATAAATTTTACCTGAATAGAATGCCTTACAAAAAGGAATTTGGACTAATTTTAAGTCAACGGCTCCCAAATAGGCCAATAGGAAGTCTTAAAAGAAGAAACCGAAAATGAGACATCTGGACACAGTATCACAGTGGTCGATCTAAATAACGTAGGAATAAAAGGACGGCGAAGAAGTGCCCTAGACAAAGCTGGCTAGAAAAAGATCTTCGAGGAGCCAACGCCCAACAAGAGCTGTGGTGCCAGTCTGATGATGACCATGAGTGTTTTTTTTTTAATTGTGTGGTCGCATTAATTTATCGTATTTAATTGTCTATCGTATAGCAAGAAGTTAGCCCATAAAGTTTGGCAAAGGAATATTCAGTGGTTATATGAACAACTTTTTTTGTACAATCCAAGTAACACAACAAGACAATTTCAATTGTCCTGAAATCCAATTCTGCATTTTTTCAAGTTTTAAATATTTACTAGTTAATTATAGTAGTGTTAAAGAGCCCATAGCTCTAGCATGCGAATCAGATGCCGTCAAGCGTTATTTGACAATGCCCACAATCGAAGAAGGACACACTGGACGTTCAAAAGTAACGCCTGAGACTTATGGCAATCAGGAAAAAAAGTCCACTTGTCTACACTGTCTGAACAGTTCATCGCCATATCGAGTAATTTTGTCCACAACATAGTCAACCCCATCTTGTACTACGTATGTTTTCTGGACATCTGCCTGCAATGATCACAGTTAGTCAGAATAAGTTATCTTTGGTGATGTATCCTGATTCTGTTTATATGACCAGACGGCGATGGGGAGAACATCCACCTCACTTTGGGCGGTATTACACAGAACAGTACATTTTATAATATAAAGTCTTCTTGATAAAATAATGTATAAATAACCCCATCATATAATAACCCCATCTTGTACTACGTATGTTTTCTGGACATCTGCCTGCAATGATCACAGTTAGTCAGAGTAAGTTATCTTTGGTGATGTATCCTGATTCTGTTTATATGACCAGACGGCGATGGGGAGAACATCCACCTCACTTTGGGCGGTATTACACAGAACAGTACATTTTATAATATAAAGTCTTCTTGATAAAATAATGTAGTTATCTTATGTATTCATTGAACCGATTATTCCTTGTTCATACTGAACAGCTTCATTTTACCAGAGTTCCTTTGAACATTTTTATAAATGTATATGTTAATCTGAAGCCATGACCAGGAAGTTCTCCTGACCGCTCTCCAAATCCCTGTACATGTTTAAGACATGATAAGTAGAAAGCTCAAAAATATGCCTCAATCCCCACGGATTATAGATGGTCTAGTACATGTAGTTTGGGATACCATCACAAAGAGAAGAGATAGACTTTCAACCCCACAAAAGGACATATTATTTAATCGATGCAAATACGCGTTTAGGAATGTAAATATAAAATGAGTGGTAAAGAACATTAAAAAAATTAATGAAAATTTGATAATTCCGTGCAAAAAAGCTTCAGTAGTTGCAAGAGTACGAAAGCAGATCAGAATTAAAAAAAATGTTGATTTGGTTTATAACAGACAGACCAGCAACAATAACTACAAGAAAGAAACCTCATGTCGACTAAGCAGTTTTGAAAAAATACTTATTTACGGATTAGTTTATTCTATACGGATATATGGATATTATGGATTAGTTTGAACTATTTAAGTGCTTACAGTTGCGACAGTTCATTAAATTACATCATAAAATTTCCCACTGATGCACATTTATGAAAAAATAACTCCGAGAAGCATCCGGAAAGATTTGTAACGGTGAACTTGAACTCTTCACCTTGATCCGAAAAAATAAAAACAGAATAAAGTTGACTTCCTTTACGAATATCTTGGGGCACTTCTCCACCAGAGCAGTTATGCTGACTTATTCTGAATGATGAAAAGTTCGCTTAGGTAACTATTAGGTGTATCCTTAAATAATCTTTTTTTTCTAAATAGTAAAATATTGTCATCTACTGACAACCATTTAATTTTATATAGCACAACCTCTATTCTAGCTAAATATATTGATATTTCATGTATTTATTGTTAAATTTTGAAAAAAAATAAATGAATACTATAAAAATGAAAGAGCAAAGAATGGATAGGTTCCATATTAGACAACTAATGCTTTATGGGTTTCTAAATCATAACAATACATCTAATGCTACAAATACCATTAATGCTTTTTATTGATTCCTTGAATATCAAAACATTTCAGCCCTGGTTCAAAAAATTTAAGAACGGTAACATTTTTCAGCGGCTTAAAATCTGGAAAATCTGTTGAGTTTGATAAGAATCTGTTATAGGCGGAAATTGAAGCTGATTCGAAACAAACAAATTCAGTAATTAACCACTAAGCTTGAAACTTAATGGTTCACAGTACCAGGGTGTTTTAAATAACTGAGCAAGGCGAAGGAATATGGATACTTTCAGTTGAATATGGAGTTTCTTTACGAGGAATACGACTACTTCAAATTTAATGTGTAACCCATCTCCAGCCACTTTATTCAGGTAAGGCAGAGATCCTTTTCTTCAACAAATTGTTACTTGAGATGAAAACTGGAGTCTATACAGCAATCCATATAAAAAAACAATGGTTAACACCGGTGCAACTACATTTCTCCATTCCAAAGCCAGGTCTTCACCTTAAAATAATGTTAATATCAGTATGGTGGGATTTTCAGGAATTATTCTCTATGAGATTCTGAATCCTAATGAAACCATAATTGTTATATATTATTGTGCTCAGCTTGATATACTAAATATAATTTTGATTCAAAAACAAACAAAACTGATTAATCGAAAAGGTGTTATTCTGCAGCATGACAGTGTAAAATTTCATAGTGCCAAAATAATCCAAAAGAGAATCAAATCGTTTTGCTGCGAAGTATGGTCGCACCCTCCGTATTCTCCCGTATTATACCATCAGATTATCATATTTTCATATTAATGAAACATTTTCTTCGTGAAAAAAGAAATTCTATTACGACAGCTATCAAAACTTTAAGAATATTTTAGCTCAAAATCATTTTACAAAAAGGCAATAGAAAGTTTACCAGAGACATGTGCGAAAATTGTCAGTCAATAACGATGTATCAATTTTTCGATTGGAACCTTCGGTGTGAGACATTAAACTCAAAGAGATTTATCCTTAAATACCGAATCACTTTATTATTAAAGTTTTCGACGCACGTTTCGCTAACCATGTTAGCATCATCAGGAGATGATTTAATCTAATTATAAAATTAAACTATGTTCTATTTATATGAGAACTATAATTGCTAACCTACTACCTAGGAAGCCTACTACCTACTTAGTGAAGCGTGTAAAAAAATACAACAAAAAAGAAAAAAAGGGTTGAAACAGAACAAAAGAAAGAAAAAAGGTGAACCATGAAGTTTACTGACCCTTATATTAATAATTGAAAAAGTTGACTGAACGGAATAGGTCCTTTTTCCCGGTTCATGATTTTCTTGCATTTTTCGATTTGAATGCTTTGATATGCATCCAAAGCCCTATTTTTATTTACACTTTTAACTTGTCTTAAATTGCTAATGTCTAATTTGTAGTCATGTTCGATTGCATGCTGGACAGAACAAGATTTTTTACTTCTCCTATATCTAATGTGGGCAATGTGTTCTTTATATCTCGGAAAACAAAAAGATCCACAATAACGAGATGTAAAGAACACATTGTCCACATTAGATATGGGAGAACTGAAAAATCTTTGGTGTCCAGCATGCAATTGAACATGACCGCAATATAGACATAAAACGGGTTAAAAGTGTAAATAACAATGGGGTTTTGGATGCATATGAAAGCATTCAAATAGAAAAATGCAAGGTTCACTAAACTCAAAGAGATTTACCACTAAACACCGAATAACTTTTTTTAAAGTTCTTGACGTTTCGTTGACCTTGTTCGCATCATCCGGAGATGATTTAGTCTAAGATTAAATGATTTAATGATTTAATATAAAATCTCTTGAGTTCAGTGTTTGTCAACTCTATTGTGTGTTCAGTCAACTTTTTCAATTATTAATGTAAGGGTTAGTAAACTTCACGGTTCATTTTTTTTATTTGTTCTCTTTTTCTCCCTCTTTTTCTTTTTTCTTGTTCCCTCTTTTTTTTTACACGCTTCAATAGGCAGATAATACGTTTCCTAGGTAGTAGGTCAGCCCTCTTTGGTTTTGTTTAGAGCTGAATCCCGTGAGTAATATGGTTAAAAATACAAAATACGGCTACCAAATTGCAAAGCTGAAGAACTGCTGAATAACACACTTAATGTATATGAACGATCTAAAGCCTTATGCGTCTAGTGTATCACAATTAGAAAGCATGCTTAAAATTGTAAACCGATTCAGAAAGAAAATTTAATGAACTTTGGGCTTAGTAAATGTGCTACCATACACTGTAAGAAAGGAAAAATTATAGAAACTCCAAATATAAAACTCATGAGCAATGAAGAAATTCAAACATTAACAGAATCCACCTACAAATATCTGGAGATGATGCAAACAGGGCAGATCAGAGATATGCCAATAAGAAATATCAGTAGAGAAAAATATCTCTTAAAAGTTAAAAAGGTCGCAGAAACATATTTACCTTTACGTCATAAAATAGAAGCTCCTGGGCGGTACCAGTACTTACCTATACCTACGGAGTTCTAAGATGGAGTGTTACTGATTTACAAGAACTAGATAGATCAACCCGAAGAATATTAACAAAATGCAGAATGCATCACCCCTCATCGTCAACAATAAAATTATACCTACTGAGAACTAGTGGAGGCAGAGGGCTAATAACCTTAGAAGAAACATTTCATAGACAAACGGGTAACTTAAGGCGATACTTTCAAAGCAACGAAAATTTTCTCCATAAAATTATTCGTGAAGTTGGCAAAGGATATTCCATAGTAAATCTAAAACACACTGACACTATCATACCAAAAGAGTTCAGCACTGATGACATATTGAATGAACTTAAGCGAAAAGCCCTACACGGTCGATATTTTAATGATCTGGAATCTTAGGAAGTAGATAAAATGCGATCGTTAAGATTTCTTAATAGCTTGATACTAACAGGAGAAACCGAAGGATTTCTCTACGCCATTCGAGAACAAGTAGGAAACACAAAATCATACAGAAAACATATTTTAAAAGATACCACTTTTAATGACAAATGTAGAATGTGCCATAAGACAACTGAAACAATACAGCATATTAGCTCTGGATGCTCTGTTCTAGCACATGACTATCTAGAAAGACACAACAACATAGTAAAAATAGTACAAATAGAGTAAGTAAACTAAAGTTAACAGAAGACCAAGAAAGGTACTACGAATACACCTCACAATCATTAACCGAAAATAATAGGTATAAATTATACTGGGACACATAAATGATAACGGATCGCTAAAGAAAAGAAAATAGACGTTCCTATATTATGGATTTTGCAGTGCCTTTGGATCAGAATGTAAATAAGAGCTCTGCTGAAAAAATCCAAAAATATCAAAACTTAGTCTATGATTTAAAACACACAAACACAATACTACCATTTATTATTTCAATCAATGGATTAGCGCAGAAGAACTTTGTAAAAAACCTGGAAAAGCTAAGACTGAATACTAAACTCAGCGACGATTGCTTGAAAGCCACCCTGCTGGAAACAGTGCGTACGGTCCGAAGAGTACTTAAAAGAGAGCCTTGAACATTGTTCAGGACTCAGGTCAGTATATATAAATAAATAAATAAATCAAAAACACTTTTTTTTACTACCTGGACACATACTTGACTTTTTTCCAAAGGGTCCGAGTACATTTATCATAGATACAAAAAATGCATTAAGCTTTTAGGATATTATACTAAAAAATAATATTGTTACAAATGTCCTAGATATTTCCTTCTATGTTATATTAGGGATAATAAGGTTAACTCGCGTCCTAATGGTTTTCAGTTGATTCAAAGTTCAATTCAATTCTTTACTTTTACTGACATTTTACGTTTTGATAAAATATAAAATTTAGTCTGAAGTGTTTTTTAATACTTATACGATAATCTATAACATTCTCAAGTATACAATTTATCTTTTAAAAGCGAGTTAAAAGTTATCAAGGGAACACCATCTTGAACGAATCGCTAGTACGAGGAATACAAAATGAGAAAAAGGAAATTTGTCGAAATAAAAATGCAGGACTATTTCAAAAAGACCAGTCAGTTCAGGTATAAATTTCTTAAGACCCCTTGAATTTCCTTTTGCATTTATTCCCTTTTTACTGGTTTTTACATTAAACCCCATCAAATACTTTACGGGTGCCAATAAAGAAAGCGTTGTTGGGTATTTACATAATAAAAACCTAATTTTCCGGTATTATGGAATATTCTTCATCACACTCCTAGCAGCTGGTGTATTATTAAAATTATTGATATAGGAACATCATTCTGAAAGTTATTTAGCGTCATATATAGGAGCGTCAGTCATATTGTTAGGCATGAATATTTAATTCCAATCATAGAGTACACGAGGGGTTCAAAAATAATTTATAATTTCACTCTAGGAACAATACCAGTCACACCATCTAGCAATAATTGATTTAATTCAACATTGAGAGAGTCACATTATCGATAGAGCATTATTATAGAATATGATCCACTACATAAAATATTGAAGTTTTCAGTTACACCCCAGTAACGTTAGTAACGTTCCGGTTAATAATAATATATATCATCATCATCATCAGCCCGTGTCGACCCACTGCAGGATGAAGACCTCTTCAGCATGTTTCCAACTGTCACGACCCTGGGCTTTCCTCTGCCACTCTAGTCCAATATACTTAACGTTGTCATCAATCCATCGTGCTTTCGGTCTTCTTTGCGGGCGTTTGCGATCAGGCGGTATCCACTCCAGGATTGCATTGGTCCATCTGTCATCCCATCGCCGCGCTATATGGCCTGCCCATCTCAATTTCAATTGCTTTGCTCTTCCAATGATATCTAAAACTTTTGTTTGTTCCCTGATCCATGTGCAGGACTTTCTGTCTCGTCTTGTAATGCCAAGCATACATCTTTCCATTCCCCTCTATGCTACCGGAAGTTTTTGAATTGATTGCTATGTGAGCGTTCAGGTTTCACTTCCGCATGTCATAACAGGTAGAATGCACTGATCGAAGACTTTTCTTTTCAGGAAAAGTGGGAGTCTGCTCTTAAACACAATGTTGAGCTTGCCAAATGTCTGCCATCCACATTTAACACGCCGTTCCACCTCCCGGGTGGTATTCCCCTCCATTGAAATCCTCTGCCCAAGATATATAAAGCTGTCCACAATCTCCAAATCCCTTCCTAAAACTGAAATTCTTCATACCTGACTCTTTTTCAGGTTTATTATCAAGCCAAATGATTCGCCAGCCCTTTGCGAAAGGAAGAACGAGGAAAGGGTCTTGCGAAAGGAGAACGATATCATCTGCAAATCTAAGTTGGTTTAAGTTTGCACCATTGATCTTTACACTATCCTGTTCCCAATCCAGTTTACGGAATACTACACTAATTTTTCTACACTAATTCCCACTTCAAGATCATCAAGGTGAATTGTTGGCAGTAGCTCCATCATATATCGATCCTAATAGGTTTACATATGCTTTATGGTCGCTTATGGTTGCTAAAAGGTCATTCATTATTGCATGCTTTGAGATGGAGTCAAATGCTTTTTCGCAGCCAATAAAAGCCAAGCACAGTGGCATGGTGTATTCGTTGTGCCTTTCTATGGCCTACTGTACAACCTGGATGTGATCCATTGTACTGAATCCACTTCTGAATCCTGCTTGTTCTTTTGGTTGTGCGTCGTTCAGTTTTTTTTTAATATTGTTTTAGAAATTATCTTAGAGAAGAATTTGTACATTACTGATACGAGGCTTAGTGGACGGTAGTTCTTTAAATCTTCCTGTACTCCCTTTTTATGTAGAAGGATCACTTCTGCATTTTTCCATAAGTCTGGTACTTAGTATAATTTTGCCAGTGTTTATGTAACGTCGGACCATCAGCTTTTAGCATTTCGGCAGTTACACTGTCCTTTCCTGGAGCCTTGCCCTTTTTAATCGATTCTATAGCATTTGTAACTTCCTTCCATATCTTCCAATGGTATTTGTTCTTCCATGGATATTGTTCTCTTTGATTGGTTCTGATCATCATATAACTGGGAATACAATTTTCTAACAACCTCTAACATTTGCGTATGCACCATGCATACTGTGCCATCCTCACGCCTTAAGCCTTAAGAGCTTATGTTTAGCCTTGTTAATTCCTTTGTTTTCTTTCAGGGTTTTTTGCACTAGCTGTATGTTGAATCGGCGCGTGCTCTCCCTGATACGTTTTTTTATAGTTTTGCAGAGCTCAGTGTACTCGACTCTGCCAAAAGGACTACCTGCATTTCTCATTACCCACCGTTTCTTCATTAAATCAATTGTCTCACTGGAGATTTTTGTCTGTTTGAGACATTTTTCTTCTGGTTCTATTGAAGCAGCCATTTGAAGCACATTATTGGCGGTTTGTTCATATTGAACTAATAGTTCCACTTCCTCTGGATCCTGTAACACAGCAAACCGGTTTGACAAAGCAATCTCAAAATCACTTCCTCTCTACAGCAGTTTCCCAGAATCCACTTTGTCCTTCTTTGATCTTACCATTCTTTCGCGTTCTCTTCGACAGTTAATCCTCTCTTTTGTTCGTACCATTTGGTGATCATTTTCAACATTAAAATTGTTAGGGACAGTACAATTGGTAAATATTGTTTTATCGTTGGTCATGATGTAGTCAATTTCACTTATGAGCCCAGATGGACTTTTCCAAGTCCATTTTCTGTTGATATTTTTCTTATAGAACGAATTCATAATATATAGTTCTTGTCCTTCAGCAAAATCAGCCAATCTGTCACCTCTATTGTCTTGCTCTTGTTCCAATTCTGGCATTAAAATCACTCATCAAGATTTTGTACCTACATTTCTCCCTATATAAAAGCTGGGCCACATCATCACAAAATTCCTCAATTTCCTTATACCTATGGCTTATAGTTGGTGCATAAGCTTGGACGATTTGAAGCCTAAACTTTTTATTCAGCTAAATGACGCATTGGGCTAGTCGGTCAGATGTGCTTTCAAATTTTACTAGACTGTCCTACAGCTTTTGATTGATGAGGAATCCAATTCCGCCACATCGGCCATTTTCCATACCTCGAGTGTCGAGTACGTGTCCAGTTGGTTCCAGTTTAATTAACTTTTCATCCTTTCTTCGTGTTTCACAGAGCCCAATAATATCCCAAAATATGTTGTCAAGTTCGATTAACAGTTCTTGCAATCGGGCCTCCGTTTTCACAGTCCGTATATTTAGCGTTGCAATGTCAAAAGTCTAATGACAGCCTAATCTAACCCGGTGATTCTTAGCACCTTCTGCCTTGGGGCAGGTCTTTGCGCTGCCGTAGGTAGTTGCCCTTTGGCCTCCGGGGAATGAGGGCCGCGTTTGAGGTTGTACTGTCATATTAAAACATTTTGTATACCATGTTGAAGGTATGGACCGTAATTTGCCACGCTGGTCCAATGCGGGTTGGCAGATTGGCATTTTTGATCATGTTAGATCACTCCAGGCGGCATATCTCAAAGCATGATTACCCTACTCAAACCCCTTTACCACGTCAAGGTCAGATATACCACAAAGGGGCAAAGGGGATCATATATATATATATATATATATATATATATATATGATCCAAAGATAGTAATTGAAATCAATTCAAATCACTTATAAACGAACGATGTTATAAAAAAGTTTTTATTCGCGCTAAATAGTTAGAATATCACCCAGGAAAGTTATTTGGATACTTCGGAGCGTCTTGGGAAACGTCTAATTTTACGCTTACGATCGAAATATGACGTTTAAAGGAGGGAACACCACGGTTCGTCTTTTGGCTCGAAAGGGAATTGTAGCCTTTGACAATTAACCCTATTTACCCGAATTGGCTCTCTGCAATCATTACAAAGACATTCCATTTATTGAGGTTGCCATGAAGTTGAAATAATCATAGGCCCATTATTCGTTCTAAAAATAGTAAAATGTAGGAGAATACTTAATATATAGGGTGAGATGTAGGTGTAGGTTTTTAGTGGGTCCTCAGTAGTCTGGCAAATAATCATGGAACGTTTAACATTAGAGCAAGGCTTACAAATTGTCGAAACGTATTATCAAAATCGGTATGCTATGTGTTAAATTTATAGAGAACTTCGTGATATATTCTCCGAATTATCGACAAATTCTGAACGTATTTCAGGCTTCTCGATATTAAAACAAAAACTGTGTTTTCCAAAGAAAATATCGCCGCTGTTGCTGGCAGTGTTGATGAAGGTCCAAATTAATCAATTTGTGACCGTTCACAGGAAGTTGGGCACTATTATTTGACTACGCAGATTACATAATTCCGAATTTGAATAGTATTAATCTGGAGGAGACGTGGTTCAACAGGATGGCTCCACATATCATGCAGCCAACACAACAATCGATTTATCGAAGGTTTTTTGAGGTAGGGACCTATTAATTGGTCACAATGGTCATATGATTTAACGCCTTTATATTATGTTCTTTGAGGTTATGTAAAATCTTTGATTCATGCCGATAAATTGGCGCTTTGGAAACCAACATAACTCGGACAATTGCAGACACAAGACCCCAATTACTTGAAAAATTGGTCGAAAATTGGATTGACAGAATCCGCTTTGTCAGAAGCAACCGCGGCGGACATTTGTCCGAAATTGTTTTGAAGCATTAATGCCATTGAATGTTATTTCACATAAAATAAATGATTTCAAGGTATCTATTTTTATTATTGTTTTATTTGAATTTAAAGTTCGATCGCTTAAGACGCAGCTTAAGGCCAGGAACCCATCTTGGGATATAATTGTTGAAGTTTGGGTGGCAACTGACGATGGACGAGGTGGAATAGGCATGAATTTTCTTTGCTCAGGAATATATTTATATATAGATTTTATCGATTGCAAACATTGAGGTATGGCAGAACATTGTTTGTCTTCAACTAGATGTTGCTAATAATATTTGTATATGCCGCTATTAGTAGCGCTTCCGAAAATTTTGTTCCGCTAGAAAACGATAAAAAAAACATGGCAAAAGAAAAGAAAAAAATAATACAGTAGCATATGCACTATCTGTAGTATCTGTACATAATATATTTTGTTAATAGATTCTAATATTATGAAATTCCCATTTATACAAAACATCCCTTCTGATGATCATATATATGAACCGAAATATAATAAAATAAATATCTAGGCGTTTTTTTGGTAGTTTACTGAGATTACGAGAACAATAAAATATAAAACGTTAATAAATGTCAATGGTTTGAAATATGCATTTTATTTATTATTTTTCCAATAATTTATTTAGCGTTATAAAATATTTAATTGAACAAAATACAATTGAAAAGATATATGTTATGTTTCAGTATATTTTAATTTCTGTTCAAGATTTTTATGATTGCTTTCAATTCATGCAAATTTTATTTTTAGATTAATCAATAGAGAATCAAACTTAAGCTGATTCGAATTAATCTATGAAATGCGATAAGCTAATGCACTAATTATTTTTGATATCGATAACAGAGTGGATTCTTTCCATCTTAGTATAAGTGGAGACTTCTTTATTATTATTTAAGCGCCGTTTCAATATGACATTTGTTTTATACCATAAATTTAGTTAATTCGATGTTTTAAGCATAATTTTTAAATTCTATTTCAAGTGCTTTAAGGATTCTTGTAACTTGACTCCTATGCAACAAGGAAAAACCAGCCAGAAGAAAAAGGCGCATACACTGAGAATAGTAACTGATAAAAAATCACTAAACAATTCAACAAATAGCAAAATATACAGCTTTTAGATCGTTCTGTTGTTAATTTTCCTTATATTAAATCAATTTTGTTTATCTAACAGGTCTTTCAAAATGAGCGGTTTTGGATGAATATGAACACAGATGGCGTTGTGAATTTGTCTAGGTCTAGTCTCATTTCGGAAGTGTAATGTTATAGACATTTTTAAAAATGGAGTCGTACACAATGAAACAACGCGTTAAAGTTGGTGAATTATATTATTAAAATGAGCGTTCAGTGAAAAATGTTTGGAGAGAATTACGTGATATTTACGGTGTGCAAAATCGTCCATCTGAAAACACTATCAATCGAATTCAAGAAACTGGTTCGGTGGAAGATAAAAGCAGAGCAATATATAGTTGCAGTGGTCGTTCATAAGAGCATATTGATTTGGTACGTAAAAGTGTTGCTGAAGACTCAGAAATTTCCATAAATCGACGTTCACAACAATTTGGGCTAAGTGAATCCACAACATGGCTTATTATATGAAAGGATTTAACCATGAAGACATAAAAGTTTCAAATAACACAGTAACTAAAGCCCCTGGATTATTTAAAACGTCATGTATTTAACAATTGAATCCAATTTCTCGAAAAATTATCTTTTCATATGAAGCGCATTTTGAAATTAGAGGCAAAGTTAATAAACAAAAATGCCGGATTTGAGGTGAGGAAAAGCAACTACTGATTCAAAAGAAACATTTGCATCCTAAATGAGTCACTGTTTGGACATGTAATTGGACCGTATTTCTTTCAGAATGCTGCTTGTGAAGCTGTAAATGTGAATTGTGTTTGATATCGTGAGACCATGGCTATATTTTTGTGGGCTGAATTGAATATTATTAATCTGGAGAATATGTGGTTCCAACAGGATGGAGCTGTACCTCACTCTGCTAATGAAACAATTGATTTATTGAGAGAAAATTTTCCTGGAGGAGTTATTACAAGAAACGGCGATGTTAATTGGCCACCAAGATCATGTGATTTGCCACCATTGAACTATTTTCTTTGGGGTTACGTGAAAAGCCAGGTCTATAGAAACAAATCACAATCCATTCCTGATCTAAAGGATGAAATTATTCGAGTTATTGTTGAGATAGAGCCACGGTTATGCCAAAATATCCTTAAAAATTTTGACCTTTTGTCAAAATTTGGAAGATATTTTAAAAACTTTTTAGTAGATGTCTGTGGGACTGCAAGAGGTCGACATTTCGTAGATATTGTATTTCGTGTTTAAGTGTTATACACTATGCTTTAATTACCAATATAAAGTTTCTTGAAATAAACGCAAATTCTGTGTTTTATTGAAGAATTAAACAAAAAACGCTATTTGAAAAACCTCTTTTTTTTATCTAGTTGAGAGTTTATTAGTTTTCCCTAGTTGATGAGTTTATCAATATCTTTAATGAACAAACATCGTATTATATGTCAATTATTTATGACATGTTCAATATTAGTCCAGTAAATGATCTCGTTTAGAAATTATACCTAAATCTGAAATATATATCTTAATTTTACGTTACATCAACTTAGTCCTGTAGTCAAGTAGTCAATTCAGATGACAGAAAACGTTTCAATATAGCCATATCATTGATTTCAGGTACAAAACAGCGAATTGATTAAAAACATTAGGATACACTGGCACTCCTCTATTTTACTTATCACAAAACCGGTGTATAACTTCTTTAAAGGGATCCATGAAGATGGCAAGTTGTTTAACTGTGTTGATCACATAATAAGGGGCACGAAGGCATGCACAACCTTGTTCTGAAATATCTGCAATATGATGAGGTAGGAATTGCTAACAGTGCAATTCAGTTTGTGGAACTTTACAGTTTTGTTTCCCTGCGTAAAGTATAACTAAAATGGATACAGTTGAATTTATTGATCCTAATGCACCATCTCTTTAGCAATTTCTAGGTCTTGTTCAGGTTGGATTTAAGGAATCTCAAACCGATGCAGGATCTGTGTGAGATGCTAAAACTACAGGGTCTTGTCTGCAAATATCCCTGTACAAGATTACTTCCTTGGAACAACTGATTTGAGCTGGATACACATCTTCGAATTCATTACCTTGTCTTACTTACTATAAAGTTTCTATCTATTAGATAGGATTGAGTATTAGAAAGTGAAGGTAAGGGAAGGGCTTATTTAATTTCACTAATAGTCGGATATGCCATACCGCATAAAAAGCCTGGGATATATTGATAAAAGTTGCTGAAGAAAATCCTTTGGCATTCAAGTACTTGTTAATTTGATTATCTATTCCGTTAGCCGATTCGAATATTCCTTGTTTACTAAGAAAACCAAACTAGTGTTTTGGAATTAATTTCTGGTCGACTATTATTGTCTTTAGCCCCTTGACATACAACATGTTTAAAACTTTGGAAAGCCTATGTTGCAGAATTATTGACTTCAATCAAAATATTTCTTCTGGATTCTTGTCAGTTGGTCGGGAACTACCTTCCAACTACTGCGAACATATAGCTTATTAGGCATATTTTCGCAAGTCTCCGATATGACATATAGATGGCGTCACTTATTGAAAATCCTTACCAGTGGTCTATTGTGCCAACCATCAAACGTCGTTTATCAAAATTTTATGACAATTTGTCTACTAGTTTCTGAGTTGTTGTGCTTTAAGTGACGCTACATTTGTTTATTTCAAAATAATGGGAAAAAAAGGAATTTCGTGTGTTGATTAAGGATTGCTTTTTGATAAAGAAAAATACCGTTGAAGTAAAACAATGACTTGGTAAACATATCCCGAATTCTGCTCCAGGAAAATTAACCTTAATTGAGTGGTATGCTGAATTCAAATGTGGTCATACAAGCACCGATGATGCTGAATGGTCTGGACGTCCAAATGAGGTGTTTATATCAGGCAATATCAGAAAATTTTTCAAAATTATTTTACAAAGCCGTAAAGCAAAGCTATAGGAGATAAAAAAATATCAAAAATATTATCGAAAGGAAGTGTTTTGCATGAACATTTGCGAATGTGTAAATTGTTATAGAAATGGGTACCGCGTTTAGTAAACAAGGTTATGGCCTCTGTATTTTGGTATGCGCATGGGATTTCATCGATTATATCGAGAAACGTAAAACCATCAATAGCGAATATTACATAGCATTATTGGTGAGTTTGAAAGACGAAGCTGCAAAGAAACGGGCTCCAAATAATCAAAAAAATGCTATTTTACCAAGACAATGCACCGTGTCACAAATTGTTGGTAATCGATAACTAAACTGCATGAATTATATTTCGAATTGTTTCATCATGCACCGTATTCTGCAGATTTGGTCCGCAGTAATGATTTTCGGTTCTCAGACCTCTGAAAAATGTTCGCTGAAAAGAAATGCCCTCCGTTGAAGAAATAATTGCCGAAACCAAAGGATATTTTGAAGGCAAAGATAAATCGTTCTATAAAAAGCTGAAGAAATGTTAAAAAATTATTGGAATGATTGTATTGCTTTTCAGGGAAAGTATATTGATAAATAAAGTCGAAATTTGTAAAAGAAGTGTTTTATTTGCCAGACCGCTGACTTATTGACCGATTAATTAATTTATATGACTGGAAAGAAAAATATTAAATTAACTATATGATTCAGTTAGAAAGACTGGTCTTAAAACAAGACTCTGAAAGACGAATGATAAGGATGGGTGGGGCTCTTTTCCGGTCAAACAACCAACAAAAATGTTCATTTAGGTGGAGACGCAGGTTGTTGTGTGTTCCACATGAGATTGTGGAACCCAACAGTTGGGTGTATGATGACACTCAGCTACTGTTGTCTCATTGGATGCAGTCCAAGAAAATCTAACACTATACATAAAGGCAAAGTGTTAGGGTCAGAGGGCCATCAGCAACTAGGCTATTTAGCGACTGGACCTACAGCTTAACGTGGGTTCCGAACCAGAGTCAGGCTCAGGCTATAAACCCTTGGCTATGTGCCTACCCATAAGTCTATCAGGAAACCTACCGACTGGAGAGTGACCAACGTAGAACACTTCTCAGAAGGCATCCGGCCTTACCCAGCCTTTAACTGGCGTGACTGAGGGGTAATTCGTTGTCGGATTTTACACTCTTGCCTAGAGACAATCACAAACATTTAGGAAGTAAACAGACAGAAGAAAGAAAAAAAAACCACCACGGAACGTTGGAATCGAACCAACTACCGCTCCAATGCGGTTTCGGCGCAGCGGCAGGCCGCTGCTCTTACCGTCCGCACTAAAGCGACCGGCCAACTAATAGTAATAAGACAAAGGTGCTATGCAAAAAAAAAAAAGCAAGAAAAATTCTAAGTAATGTAACAAAAAATAAAATAAAAATTGCAAAAAAAATTACAATAAAAAGCCAATAATTAACACTGACTAAATGATAAAACGTTTTAGTGCTTCAAATAATAATTTAACAGCTTATTAACACATGCACATTAGCAGCACTCCCTATGTAGGAGGGCAAAGCAATGACACTCCTTATGTAGGGGGGCAGAGCAATGGAGAGGCAAACACCTTCCCAAAACAATGTCTCCAAACAATGAGACCAGTAGTTCTCACAATTGGTACATCACAATTGTTCTTAGAACGGACATAGTAATAATGCTCTTTACATCAAAAAGGTATTCAAATGATGTGGCAACAAATTATGTTTTATTTTATATATCAATCACAGGTTACCCACTTCAATGGCCCGCGCAAAAGAAAACCAGTCTAATGATCGCAACATTACCTCTATCGGTGTATATCTATTACAGTTCAATAGTACACGCATATCCATTTTCTGCTCTTTTTGGAGTCTACCAATACTCTCCTAATTACATGATATCAACATAAACATACAATAATTTAAATGGATCAAATCAAAAGTATTGTATAAAAGCCTCTTCGACCAAGGTGATAAACGTTATGATATATAACGAAAGAACCCTATATTTTCCCCAATCTTTCTACATAGTTAACTGACATGATTATAAGATGTTAGCTAATGATCTAAGAGTACGCTCAAGTATTTAATTTCATTTACCATTTTAAATTCGCAATTGTTTATATTTATTTTTAACCCTAAATTCACTAAATCTTTTGCAGTTTGCTTTATATCCTTGCAATATGCACCTTGTTTTCAGTTCGTTTAATATAAATTTATTTTTACGTAGCTATTTAAATAATATTGCTAGTTCACTATTCAATGTTTCAACCGTTTTAGGCAAAATAAAGATAAGAAAGTATCATTCGTAAAAGGACTAATAAAGCCCTTATCTAATATTGTAGAAATATCGTTGACATATCAAAAATAGCAACAGACCTAGAAGACTATCCTGAGGAACTCCCAAAGCACTTTTCCTTCGTGCCAACATTTTTCCCTCAACCCTCGTTCTATTATGCCTGTCTGGTAAGTAACTATTGATTCATTTCAAGGGTTTAATATTACACCATAACTTAATAATTGTTTTTACGGTATATCCCAGTCAATTGCTTCAAATGTTCGATTTAAATCTATAAAAACATCAAGCACAGCTCTTTATATCATTTCTTCATGTTGCATATACATACTATATAGCGGTCTCTAGCGGACAATAATGTTTTGTCCAAAACCCTGATTGAGTAGAAAACAACAGCTCATTGGTTTCAAAATAAGTTCTCAACTCTGCCCATACAACAGTCTCGATTATTCTATCAACAATAGGAAAGAAACTAATTGATCTTAAGTCACTTGGTGCACTAGGCTTTGATATTTTCGGAATCGGTATAATAATGCTGGTTTTAGTTTCTCAGGAAATGTATTTGTTTCAAAACTTGTATTAATTAATTAGAATAAAGAATAACCGATGACAAAAAAAATTCTTTCATAAACTAATCGACATTTCATTGTCACTCGTACTTCGACTTTTTTAGGTAAACACAAGTTTCCTTACTTTGTTTAACATAACATGTTTAAACTCAGAAAAATCCAGAGTCTTGCATACCTCGACATCACTGCTCCAGTCCCACCCTTAGATACTCTGTTCTACTTTATTCAAACTATCGAAATAAAAGTTGTTGAATTTCTCCTCCGTACGTCTGTAGTGGACATCAAAGTCGGTTCGAGAAAAATGGGCATGCCCCCCTTACCTTTGCCTAGTAATTTTTTTATTGTTCTCTGCATCTTCCTCCCGTCTCCTCTACAAGCATCGATTTTATTATTAAGGTACATTTTTCTTTCATTATGGACAACGTAATATTTCTCTTCCGTTTATAAATTCTCCAATCGTGATAATTCCTTGTGCAAGAGAAGTTTCTATATGCTCTGTACCTCTCAACCTAAACACCTTTTAGCTCTTTCCCTACCCAAGGGAACTTTCTAGGTTTTGCTAATTGCAAAAGAGTAGCATTATCAATAGCATCATGAAAATTTTGCATAAAATCAACATATAATTTATAAATATCAACGGAGTCGTAGTCCCAATCTTTCCCTATCAAATATATAATCAGCCTCGAGACTACCTACTTATTCAGATTGTTAACATACGTGTATCGAGGTGTTTCGCATACAATATCTTGAAGTTTAAACTCGGTGTCGATTATGTCGTGATCACTTATTATTAGAAAATCTGAAACAAGCTCCACAGTTCCAAAATAATTAGTGATTGATCACAATCAATCGGTGTTTATGAGACACCAGTATTGCTGGGTTGCCATATTACTCATATGATTGATTTATCATATAGTCAAGGGCAAAATAACTTTCTAACATGAGAACTGCGAGGCTTAAATTATGTGCAAATATATCATGTTAGCAACCAGATATAAGAAACCTCATTTTTCCAAAAAACATATAATTCATTGCCAATTTTCAACAAAATAACTTTATTTTTATTAAGCTAGTTAGAACATCTTGTTAAATTTCCCACAGTATACAAGAAAACGTATAATTTAAAAAAATCAATTCCCTAATCAAAAGCGATCCGGTACAAATCGGGGCATCAAATCTCATTAAACCGACAATCAAAATTCTTACGCAAGTTCATTTTTTATCCGCCTCTTTCCGGTCGAAGATCGATGGCAGCAGTAAGACACTGATAATTATTTAATGTTAGGAAATAGCCAGTTGATCATAAATCTAATAACAAATGAAAATAAATTGATTCGTAGAATGAGGCTCAGGAGAAAATCATTAGCTTTATAATTTGATGGCATTGAATAATACGATAATCGTTTGGCGGCGGGTGGTGTTGTGATAGCGAGCGGTAGTTGTCCAGCTGAGGATCGGCTGGAGGAAAAGTTTAATTAAAACTTGGGGTAAGAAAGATTTTTGGCATGACCTAATATCATTATTGACTTATAAATTTATAACGATATTAAAAAAAATAAATTAGGGATTCTCCTCGGTCAAAATATTACTAATAAAATTATTGATTTTTCCAAACGTACATCTATATAAATATTTCTAGTGGTCTAAATAAACTGAATATAGAATTTTAATTCATTAATCATACAGCGTCACGTCAAGCCAATTCATTAAATATACAGTGCCATGGAGTTCATGGAATCAAACATCATCTACTACATGAAGATTGATGCATATACACCGTTTTACAATAAAAGTGTCAGCACTTTGAAACGTAAAAGAGGCAACACTGTTTGAAATGTAAATATTACCCATAGACTGCTGTGTTCAGCACATTGTGTCAGTTCATCATGGAAATATATGTGATCATCGTAAGAAAGTCATTGTTTGGTCGGGTTTTGGGGCTGAAGGACTAAAAGGACCTTATTGAAGGCGATGATGGAAAGCTTGTTACTGGAAAGGGTAATGTCCCGGAAAGGGTAATGTCAACTGGTCTGTCAAGGTCAAGACCTGTTTTATTAGATTTTTATGTATATATAATAAAACATAGATATACATAGCGAGAAAAATAAGACTTAAATTTTACGGATACATAAAACGGATGAATCCGAGTAGACTAACTAGACAAATAGTCGAATTTTATGAAAATAGGAGTAGAGCTAAAGTAGAAATAATTAAATGGATTGCTGCATTTAAAGAGGACCTAAGATTAGCAAATATTACACAAAGTGAAATTCAGGATAGAGGCTGTTTCACATACAAGGTTAACGTTTGGAAAGTTGGCCAGAGAGGGAAATGTAGGAAGACTGGAACAACTTGGTCTGACGAAAGGAAGAAAGCTCATAGCGAAAGAATGAAATTAGTATGGGCGCAAATTAAGGCTAACAACAACAAACGCCGTACGCCAAACAGTTTGTGCGTACTGTTTCACGGATGGAAAAACTTGTATTGCGTTTTTTTTTTCTGGGAGTACATCCGGTTGTCGAATTGGTGACTTGGTAACTGCCAGAATGTTACGAACCTCGCGACAGTAGGCACTATATATATATATATATATATATATATATATATATATATATATATATATATATATATATATATATATATATATATATATATATATATATACATAACAGCCTAACGGACGTCATCAGCTGGGCTGGAGTCTAGCGCAACGATAAGAGCCAGGCCATGTTGATGGCGGGCCGCAATCTCAATACAACTCGCGCCATCCTACGGTGAATGTTCGCAGCAGTCGATAAATGCGATGCATTCTTCCTACAACCTGGACGCTGTGGAGAGACATATTAAAAGAAAAGAAATCTTCCATCAGTAGTCCATCGCGTAGTTTTCACTGCTGCATTGTTATGATCCAATCCATCCTGATGCTTATCCATCCTCAGCCTATTTATTTTTGTGAAATAGCATATAGAGGCATTGATGTTTGAAACAATTTCGGACAAATGTCTGCCGCGGCTACTTCTGACACAGCGCATTCTGTCAATCCAATTTCCCTTCACTTTTTCAAGCAATTGAGACCTTATGTCCGTCATTGCCCCAGTTATGTTGGCTTCCAAGGGATCAATAGTTCCTGGATTAGGCTTCCGGATTAGCTGCATAGATCAAAGATTTAACATAATCCCAACGAAAATAATCTAAAGGTCTTAAATCACATCAGCTTGGTGGCCAATTAACAGGTCCTCAATATATCGATTTTTGCGTTGGCTTTATGACATGTAAAGTCGTCCTGTTGGAAGCACATTTTCTCCAGATCAACACCATTCAAATTTGGAAATAAATAATAATGTCTAATAACATGACAACTGGCCATGTTGATGGCGAGTCGCAATCTTAATGCAACTCACGCCATCCTACGCTAAATGTTCGCAGCAGTCGAAACTACGCGATTAATTTTTTTTTCTGCTCACAACCTTGAATCTAGGTATCCGCTATGCTTAAAAGATAGGTTAGCAGGGTCATGGAGAGAGATATTAAAACAACAGAAATCTTCCATCTGTATTCCATCGCGAACTTTCCACTGCTGCAAACATTCACTGTAGGACCCGCCATCAATATGGCCAGTTGACTTGGCCTAGCTCTGATCGTTTCTCATCAGCTGTCTCCTTCCGTTGGACTCTAGCCCAGCTGGCGACAGTTGTTAGGCAAGAAACCGGTTCTGGGCAGTACTTTTCTTTGCGCGATGGCGGCGGCTGATTTGAAACGAACGGACACGTGGAGTATTTGGAAGATTTGTGTTAATATATATATATATATATATATATATATATATATATATATATATATATATATATATATATATATATATATATATATTAGTTTATAACAATTAATACATTATTTGTGTTTAATTTATGTTACCCTACTTTAAAATCCTTATCCTTAGTATAAGTAGAACAGAATATTGAAAAAATTATAAAACAAATTTATAATTACAACAGTTCTATAAGATTTTCGAAAAGTAAAATTCCAAAGGCAGAATAATTTGTTCAACTTTAATATGAGTTCTGTAGTTATTTATTATGCATTTCTTAAAAAATCTACTATCGCTGTTCTGCTAAAAAATTATAAGTATCTAGCGATGATGCTCAGTCAATAGACACGAAAATAAAGTCCCTCATATATGGTGAAGGTTAAATAGATCCCAGAAATATATTTGTATATATATATATATATATATATATATATATATATATATATATATATATATATATATATATATATATATATATATATATGTTTATATATATATATGTTTATATACATATTTTTTTTATGTGTTCAAGCTTCCAATAGAGGTCGCTGTCAAACGAACTGTGAGTTTGCGTATAAGTCTGTAAATCCTTGTCTCGATAATCTGGCGCATCATCATAGAACGTTTAAAATCAGAGCACCGGTTGCAAATTGTCCATATTTATTATCAAAATCAATTTCCTGTGCGCCAAACTTATAGGGCACTTTGTGAATTTGAACTTGATCTATTCACCGAATTATCGATAATTTCCGAACGCATTTTACTGTTCGTTCCGAAAAATACATTGCCGTTATTGCTGGCAGTGTTTATGAAAATCCAAATTTATTAATTCGTCGCCGTTCGCAGACTGTTGGGCTTTATTATTAGATTATGTGGATTATTTATTTCCGAATTTGAATAGTGTTGATCTGGAGGAGATGTATTTCCAACAGGATGACTATACATGTCATAAAGCCAACGCAAAATTCGATATATTAAGGACCTTTTAATTGGCCACCAAGCTGATGTGATTTAAGACCTTCAGATTACTTTTGTTGAGGTTATGTTAAATCTTTGATCTTTACAGCTAACCCAGAAACTATTGACATCTTGGAAGCCAACATAACTGGGACAATTACGGACTTAAGGCCCCAATTACTCGAAAAAATGGTGGGGAATTGGATTGACGGAATGCACTTTGTCAGTAATAACCGCGACAGATATTTGTTCGAAATTATTTTCAAACATCAATGCCTCTAAATGTTATTTTACAAAAAATAAATAGGCGGAAGATGCATAGGCATCAGATGAATGGATTGGATCATAACAATGCAGCCAAAAATAGGTGACCCAATAAAACTAGTGGGAACTGAGAACTACAAATAAAAACATTTGTTAACCATACACTCATATGACACGTAAGAATCTGTAACATGAAGTGACATGTGGGGTGTACCGCACCCCGTTGTTTATTTTCAGGTACAGAGTTAAATTTCACATTTCCTCTGACATTTTTAAGATATGTTAGTTGTTTGTGGTTGTTATTTTTACTAGACCTATACTATATTTATTAACAAAAGCCTATGAATCGTAAATGACTATTTCAAAAAAATCTACTTTTTCAGGAGAAAAAAAAACATTTTTTTCCTACAAATTTTTAATTATCATATTCTTTAAATATTCCTTAACAATTAAAAAAATATAAATGGGGTACTATGTAAAAGTAAAATATTATAAAATATAAGAACAAAAATGAAAAGCTTAATAATTATTCATCCGTCAGTTCCGAATAATTTTCACGATACATATGTGCATGTTCTAACCATATAAATGTATCGCAAGTTTGACAAACATATTTGGATTTACGATCTCGCATTCGAGAAGATGCTTTTGCCTTATTACCTTAAAATTTGAGATTCTCTCCTTCTGATAATCGCTTCTTTGCCTAGTCTGGTTAAATACTCCTTTCTTTATAAAATTATACCGCCATTGTTCTCTATTAGTATAATTTGTAATCTCTATGTATAATAATTTCATCAACAAAAAAAAAATTAGAAGCCACCGACGTTTATTTTTAGCAACGCTGTAATTTGCAGATAATTCATCAACTGTATCAACTCCTCCCGTGGTAAGATTGTAAAACGATATTGTTTCTGGTAATTTGTTTTCTCAATCACCTATAATGTTATCATGATGAAATGATGAAATCAATAGAATCACCTTCCCCTTTTTTGTGCATATGATAAAATAGTATAGTCCTCTGGAGAGCAAAACAAAGTTGACATTATTTCCCGACTGCGCGCATTTAGGGAGGCACTAGGGATGTTTCTCTTATTGTTTCGAATAGTTCCAACGGATGTAAGCTGATGATTTTTTTGCGAAGTTTTTGCGATTTTTTTACTCGTAACCGGTATACCAGTTGTCAAATGTAACATTTCGATTTGTACCTGAAATCGAACTTACAAGTCGTTCAACAATGTCACTTGGGCTATTGCTTAAATTATAGGGTCCATTTGATTGTTTTCCCGCATAAACTTCCATGTTAACTAAGTAATGAGTTCTTGCATCCACTAAAGTTTGCACTTTAATACCGTATTTCGCCGATTTGTTTTGCATATAGTGCAGAAATGGGCAGCTGCCTCTAAATGATTCGAGTTTTTCGTGTATTGTCAAATATTCACCAGGGGTGTATACAGCTTTACAATTTTCAGTAAATTTGTCAACCAAACCTCTTATTGCCGCCAGCTTATCCAAATCACATCTCTGTTCACGATTTTCTTTGTTGTCAAAACGAAGGCAAGTAAGAAGTAAGTCATTGTTGCGGAGTATTTCCATGCATGTTCCATCTATTTTCCTAAGATCCTCAAGCGATTAATGATTGCTTTTGAAAACTCCGGCCAAGATAGCTTTTAGCTCAACCACATTTATCTTCTGATAACATGAAGATGGTTGCCACTGTTCGGTCTTTTGGACAATTCTTTAATTTGGCCATACATCGCGTATCATTGTTTCATCAATTAAGATAAGGAAGCAGTCAAGGGGAGTTTTTGCATTTGTGCCACACAATCTGACACGAGGTTAGTGGGTAATTACATTTTATGATATAGTCCTAAAGTTACAGTTGTAGCAATGTTTCTTCCATTTGATGCCGTAGTTTCTAAAATAATAATTTTTACTCTCTCTTCAGTTGATTCACTATTTTCAGATAGGTTTCCACAATGTCATCAAACATAGCATCCTGCTCTTTATCTGAGTAATTTAATATATCTGAATTAAACACGTTACGATCGATCGAACGCTGAATCTGAGGGGGGTATACTCGAAAGCTACTGAGCAGTGCAATACACTGTGTGTAAAAATTAAAAAAATCCCGGCAATTTATTTTGCTTGGGGTTTCTCACACCCCACGTGTCAAATGACGGGTTAAGGAAACAAAAACGAACATTTAAGAAAAATGAGAATATAAGTTGGAAAGGGTGGGGTAAGTGTTAAGATACTATTTTAATTATATTAAACTTTTAAAAGAAACAAGACAGATTTTTTCATAATATGTTTATTTTATCTTAATTTTCAACTTTTGAAGAGTTTTTTTATAACTTTTGTCATCATATCTGGTTAATATAGCGATTGCAGCGTGGATGTTTTCCCTCAGTTGATGTATGATTTGGGACTTATATAGGTAAGCCTTTAAATATATATGTAAACGTGAGTATATATGTAAATGTGTATATATATGTAAACCCTTAAAATCCGTCAAAAACCCCCATAAAATATAATCTCTTAGCTCATTATTAAGTTTGGGTGAAAATTTTCAATTTGATGGAAGTAGTTTTTAATGGCATTACAGTATTCTAATCGCTTATTAATATCCGTAGGTAAAAGGTCTTGATGGCAACACAATTTCAATCTTAAAGGAAAATATGCGCACTTCTCATAATTCGGCGTAAACTGTGTGGAGAACTTCCCAGTTGTGCAACACCTCGTCAAATCGACGTTTCTAGACAGCCCTCATGTGCAATATTTTCAGCGCTTCAGACTGTTCGAGGACCTATTCTTAACCCCAGCTATCTTCCATTCTCGAAATTGTTTGCATAAACGATAAATTGTCATTTTATAGATAATTTTTTTGACAATTTTTACGTTAAGTGAATAATTAAGTGATCGTAATAATAGAATCTTTTTTTATGGAAATTACAACAATTTCAACTACATTCTTTTGAAGTGTATTTATCTATATTAAAATTTGCACGTCTGCACTGCACCACAGCCAAACCTAAACTGTTACAAACATCACGAAAAATAATGCTAAAACATAATGGTAGCATGATACTTGCCCCACCCGATATTAGATAATTGACCTTGATTCTATTTAAGTTAAGTGTTGTTCGCCAGATTTTTTATTCTATGTTAGGGAAACTAATTCGCATTCTCTTCCTCTATATGAATGTCAGAGAGCAGACAAAAAATCTTCAAGAGTTCAAATTAATAGATGCAGGTCGTTTAAAACTAATTCTTCCAATATTGAAAAAAACAATGTTGGATTAAGTCGTCCTCTTAACAATTCCTTACTGTCAATTAAGTCATACTTCAGTACTCTAAAAAACTCAAATAAAAATATAATACCCTTTTTATGGTTATTTTATAAGCATTAAAATGAGCCTGATCCTGTAGAAACCATTCAATATTAATGACAAACAAAAAAGTAAGTTTGATTGTAAACCTTTCTCCATTTTACCTGACCTCAATCATTCTGTCGCATCCTCTGTTTCAAACGTCCTGAAATAAATTGTATAAATTTCATCGCACTTTAAATCCGGAAATTTAAAACATCAAAATTTAAAATGATCTGCCACAGAATGCGGTTTGTTTTATTATTTGTTGCTTTTTAGTTCAGTCAGATAAGTGGTTTATTTCCATAACTAACCTATTCATTATATTGTGGAAAAATATATGGAACTGTTAAAAGTATTGCATTTTTACATAAAACTGAATATATTTATTTTTGTATAGGGTTTATTGTTCTATATTGTGTTCTTATGTATTATACATACATTAAAGTGATATTTATTATGATGATGTAATATTACTTAATTAAAATATCATTTGATTACGGACGAATTGTCGCATTTTCGATTTCCCCGAGTTCCCCTAGTGGCGGATACTTAAGGATTGCTGAGGATATATAGAAAACTATGTCGAAATATGGAACTGTAGTTATGATTTAATCAAATTAGCAATATTAGAAATCAAAATAAATTAACAAAAAACTCAACTTC
Source organism: Cosmopolites sordidus (assembly GCA_031761425.1). NCBI lineage: Eukaryota > Metazoa > Arthropoda > Insecta > Coleoptera > Curculionidae > Cosmopolites > Cosmopolites sordidus. Next base: position 535,722 of record JARFXV010000914.1, read on the forward strand.
TACATTAATCTCATTACAAATTACAATCAAACTTTGGCATTTAGTTTCCTAAAAACAAAATGTGGCACCTAGTATCGGACACACTAAATACAACTACAAGGCAGTCCATAAATTACAGTTGTAATTAACCCAAGAACAGAGTTGCTTAGAGACTCAAAAATGGAGATAGTTTCTAGATCAGGTTCAGGATGATTCAAGGCTGACGTGAGTAGTTAGCTCGAAAATGGAGTTAGTGGTTGGCTCCAGGACCGAGCTAGTGGATATTTTATTAACAGTGATGTCAGTATCTTCTTCTTCTGATCTGAGTATCTTCTTCGCTTAAAGCAGGTGCGGTTTGCGAAGTCCTAAAGTTTATTTACCGAAGAAAGACAGGCGACAAATAAAATAACCAACGCGTGATCAGCACGTGATATTTTAGCTATAAATGCTGAGCACTGGCGGGAATCGGTCGAGCCGATTTACACCACCAATGAAAACCCAGATGATTGCCAGGCTGCCGTTCGACAGAAACACAGTTGATGAAGTTGTCGATATTAGATATACCCAGCCGAAAAAGAGGACAGTTCTTAGTGCGGTCCTGTAACGATTACGTGCAATATGCGTGAATATGTTTGGGTTTAATTTCTTTCTTCAATAAATAGACTATAGGTTTTTCTGTAGGGATGTCTGTCACTTCTGCAAACAAATAATCAATCCGTACATTTGGACCCAGACACCACAATTTCATGCCGAGCAACTTTTATAAACGCTCCATTGACCACGCCGGCAATGTCATAATCAGTTATATGAGGGTAGGCCCACAAGTACCCAAACTAACAAAGAAAACACAATAAATTAGGAAAAATATCTTTATTTCTCTACATAGCCTCCTTTTAGCTTGATGCACTTCTGCCAGCGATGTTCAATAGCTTCAAATCCTTGTTTATAGTGAGAATCGTCGAGCTCCTCAAAATAGCCATCAACCGCAGATTCGACCTCTTCATTGTTGGCAAATCTTTTACCACCGAGCCATTATTTCAAGTTTGGAAACAGAAAATAATCCGAGGGGGCTAAATCTGGCGAATAGGGTGCGTGAGGAAGCTATCCGAACTTTAACTCATTGATTTTGGCCTCGCGATAACGGATGTGCGAACTGGTGCATTGTCTTGATGAAACAAAACTTTTTTTTGCCAAATGCAACCATTTTTTCTTGATTTCATCACTCAAACGCTGCAATAAGTTCGCATGGTACTCGCCCTTAATTGTTTTTCCTTTTTGATGATAATCAATCAAAATTAAGCCACGCGCAATTCAAAACATTGACGCCATGACTTTGCCTGCAGACAGAACTCTCTTCGCCTTCTTTGGACCTTATTCTCCCCTTTCAGCCCATCGTTTTGACTGTTCCTTCATCTCAAGTGTGAAGCAATAGACCCATGTTTCTCCATGGTTATGAATCGGTGCAAAAACTCAGCTTTATTTCTGTGAAACTTCGCCAAACACACGATTAAAATATTAGCCCGGCGCTGTTTTTGTTCCATTGTGAGTAATCGCGGCACGCATCTTGCGCACATATATTTCATTTCAGTCAATATCGATACACAGCGCTTTTTGAAATGGCTACTGTCAGACTACTACTTTCAGTCGACGGTCATCCAATACCATTTTGTGGAATTTCTTCGCCATTTCTAGCGTGGCCACCTCATTTGGTCGACCACTGCGATGTTCGTCTTGGTAACTCGTACAGCTTCGTTTAAACTCTGCCGCCCAATATTTTACTGTTATAAACAAAGGAGCAGACTCCCTTAGAGTAGAATTTAGCTCCGCTTTGATATCGGTTGAACTGAGACCTTTCAAATGAAACTATTGTATCACGTATCGACGACCAATTTTTTGTATGTTTACAAATTCACTGAGAGTGTTCACTATTAATGACTGCTAAACAAATACTAAATAACGTAGCGTCGTCAAACTTCAAACTTTATGAGGTTGATACTTTCTACCATAGTCATTCTTTTCAAACAATACCTGCCATCTATACGTCAGGTCGAATACTTCTGGGACTACCCTCGTACGGGCTCCAGCATTTGCTCTCATCCACATATCTCATTGTGCATGGTGGGCATTTTAAAACGGCTTCATGAATGTCCTGTCTAACGATTGACGTTTGCGTGTTATATGAGGAGATAAGCTCATTAAATGTATGATATGTTCTCGACAAAAATGTATAACCTCTAGTGTTTTATGTATAATATGGCCATCTAGCAGAAGCAGGACTATTTTTCTTTAAAAGAAGTGAAACTTTTGAGACATGTTGCGACTGAAGAAAAAAAGCCGTTCATTCATTCTTTGTCTTGGAAATTCAAAGAATGAAGATATAAAATAACCGTTGTCGCCCATACAGAACAAGACAATTATGTTTTTCCCTCTCAGCTGTATAAACTGACACTGTAAACAAGCACTCTGTAAGTTTTAACTCCTATAACTGAAAAGAACAACCTAAATTGGAAAAAAACCAATTAGTTGAAAAACTACATCAAAGTTCATTGAACAGCATATTTTATATACTGAATCAATTGAAGGCAAAAGTCTTAATTGTGCGAAATTAAACCAGATGTATGCTACACAGAAAGCACTTTAGTTTACATTAAGCAAAAAAAAGCTTAAAAAAATATATGCCATTAATGGGGATGCATCATCCAATTACCACCCTAAATTAATAAGGAGGCTGTGTGGACGGAGCTTCAAAAATTTTTTTTGAGTTTTCACAAAACACCAAATTATTTTCTGCAGTCTCTTGATGCTAAAATGAATATATAGTGATATGTTGGGTAGTCCACAATAGATTGTGTTATTAATGTTGATTCTTTTTCGTTAATGTCAAATTAACGTTCAATCATAGGTCATAAAAATTCATAATAATACTTTTATTTATACATCTTTTGCAATGATTGTTAAAAATATTATATCAATTTTTCTAGTGGAACCTTCGGTGTGAAACACTAAACTCAAAGAGATTTACCACTCAACACCAAATCACTTTTTTAAACTTCTCGACCACATTCGAAAAATCTTGCGTTGCCCGAGCATGAGCATGAGCATGTGCATGAGCACTATAATACAGATATTACTAATTTGAGACTTGTTAAAAGTGTAAATATTAAAAGGGCTAGAGATGCGTATGAACAGGATGGTTTCAAATTAAAAGGACCCCAACTTTTTCAATTAGTAATGTATAGATCAATTAACTTCACGTTTTATGTTTTTTACATGTTTCATTCAGAATAGTTGTCATGACATAAATACATAACATCTAGGGTGTTAGGGAAATAACATTCTATGGCATTAATGTTTGAAAACAATTTCGCACAAATGTCCACCTCGGCTACTTTTGAAAAAGCGCATTCTGTCAATCCAATTTCCAACCACTTTTCAAGCAATTGGGGCCATATGTCCGGAATTGTCCTATTGGCCCCCATAGCGTCAATAGTTGCTAATTTATCGGCTTGTTCTAAAAATTTAACATAACCTCAAAGAAAATAATCTAAAGGCGTTAAATAAATGTCCAACCAACAGGTCCATTCCCCGAAATAATTTTCTCACCTAATTCCTTCAATAAATCGATTGTGGAGTTGGCAACCGTTCGGTTGGAACCACATCTCCTCCAGATCTATACCATTCAAAATCAGAATTAAATAATAATTGTTCATCGCTTGATAACGATCCCCATTAAACAATTCGTAAATTTGGTTCTTCGTCAACATTGCCAGCAACAACGACGGCAATTTTTTTGCACAGATTTTTATCTTGTTTTGTTTTAATATCGAGCAGCGCGAAATGCGTTTGGAATTGGGTGATTAAGTGTATCATAAAAGACTATAAATTTGGCACATAGAACACTGATTTTGATAATAAATGTCGATAATTTGCAAGCGTTGGTCTGATTTTAAACATTCCATGATAATTTACCAGACATTTGATGTGCCATGATGATTGTCATAATGATTTGGCACCGGCCTCCGTGTTCGGTATCGGAAGTTCGGACAGATTAAAAAAATCACCCTTTAGTTTAGCTTTAGAATTAGATCAAATCATATCCTGAACATGGTTAACGAAACGTGTGTCGAGAAATTTAAGAAAGTGATTTGGTGTTTAGTGCTAATCTCTTCAATTTTAACAATATTATAAATTGATTCAATTATTTTGTAGCAGAAAATTTTAAAAAGATTTAATATAAAAACTTTGACACCAATATAAAAAAAACTGTTCACGAAATCGTGGATACATATAGTAAAGAACTAATATCAATTTAAAAAATTACATTATTCATCCCAAAAACATACACAAAGCAACACCACTCTCGCTCTCGACAAATAGCATAGACATAATATATTATCCATGAACAGTTGAGAGTATCAGTTTGTAGGCATGTAAGATCGTGACATCTTGAAAACATTCTGTCACCGACAGACGGTGCTTTTTACCAGTTCCGCCTTCAATACGTGACAAATGAGTTGACGTAACATTTCGTGTAAACACCATTTGTGGAAAAAGAAATGCGCAAAGAAGTCAATGGATGATAAAAGACAAAAAGGTAGAAACTAGGGTAAAAGGGAGAAGACATATTATAATATATATGATGTCTTTCTTTGTTTTTACGCCCCTTCTCCCAAAATAAAAATGTAATTTAGATTTAACGATTGACGATACATTTTGGTTTAAACGTATCCTGTAGATTATCGGATCAGAAATTTATATGCACATCGACAACTGTTCTAAAAGTAAGTAAATTGCCCTGAAACTATTCTGGTTACGTAGCCATTTTATTGCGATTCAAACAAAAATGACATTCTAAAAAGATAGTCGTAGTCTAAGGTATCAGAACTTCAAAGAATTTTCTACAATAATAATCATAATTAATCTCATGACAAAAACTACTTTGAATGGGATTCAGAGGTCAGCCAGCACACACTACAAGGTCTTGTTATAAATGTCACATGTGACACTGTTTAGATGAGGTGTTGTACTCTTTAATATAAAATAAAACATATTTTCAGTTGTAATTATGAATTCTTCTATTGGAATCTTTTATGTGAAGCATTAAACTCGAAGAGATTTTAGAGATCGTCGATTTTTCGACATCTTACGTTTTGCTAACCATATTAGTATCATCAGGAGATGATTCAATATATTTCTAAAACTAACCTATGTTCTATTTATACGATAACGGTACTAGTAAATATTAGTTAATATTTCTATTATGGTTATGCTCGACTGCGTGCACGAGTCATTTCTCCTATATCTAAAGCTGGCAATTTGTTCTTTAATCTAGTTAATATGGATCACTTGTTTGCTCAACACATCTTCTAGTCTTTCAAAGCCTTCAGTAGAGAGTCATGTATTTCAATTCTTCTATCGGAACCATCGGTATGAAATATTAAACTCCAAGAGATTTACAACTAAACACCAAATCACTTTTTTAACTGCTTGACGCGCGTTTCGTTAACTATGTTATAATCAGAAGATGACTTAATCTATAAAATATGTTTATTTATATATCTACGAGGTATTTATGTATCCGGATTGAGATATCTTCAACATGCATTTTGAACGCATCTGGCAATGAAAATCGTTGACCACGTAGTTTATTCTTCACGGACGCGAACAAAAAGAAATTATTGGGTGCCAAATCAGGACTGTGCGGCGGATGAGTCATCGATTCGATGCTTTGATCGGTCAAATATTGGTCAAATTGGTCAAATATTGGACAAATATAAACGGCATTTGACGCACCACGACTGAATTTTTTGAACATTTCTTTGCACCAATCGACACGAACCTTTTTTTGAGCGATTGTCAAATTATGCGGAATCCAACTAAATGTTCATGTAAAATCTTGTGTATCATACTAATTCCCAGGGATGTCCTTATCTCACGATATGTCACATGACGATCTTTCTTTATCAGTTCGGGCACTGTATCGATGTTTTTTGGTACAACAACCGATTTTGGGCGACCTTCTTTAAATTCGTTCATGAGCGAACGACGGCCACGATTGAATTCACTAAACCAGTGATAGACAGTTGCTGCAGATGGTACTTCATCGCCAGAAGTCGAAGTGAGTTGATCTAAAATTTGTAATTTTAAGTTAATTCCTTTTTTTGACTGAGATTAAATTTTCATGTCACTAAAGAACACAATAGATTTACGATGTATATATCAGATGGCGCCTATTAACACCATTGTTGACAATGCCAGATACATAAATAGCAACCTTCGTATCGAAACGAAAGTACGCCTAAGTAGGTAAAGAAAAAATTATTTATCACCAGCCAACACAATTCATATCTCGTCGCTTTTTACAATATAAAATCTAAATTTTTGAAATTTAGAAAAATAATTAAAAATTTAGAATTCCAGTGCGTTTTTGCCATTTGTAAAACTAAACGATCAAAGTAACGGAAGCGGCTAGGAAAATATGTGAAGCAGTATAGTGAATAAGTATTCTCAATTCGTGCAACGCAAAAATGGTTCAAAAAGTTTAATGAAGGAGAAATCCACCTCAAAGATCAGCGACGTCTGAATCCACTGGTTACAGTGGAATTTTGAATTTCACACCAGTTCTCGAAGGCGATTCTTCTACTCGCAATATGGCTTCCAGAAATATAACTCCAGCCACAGACGCACACACCGAAACATCAAAAACCATAACAAAATGAAGCTGTTAAGTATAACAGCTTCATTTTGTAGACGAGCAAATTTTGGACTAATAGTAATTCGTCAAAATTTGCTCGTAGGTGATACTATTTCAATATAAGGGCACAGTTCCGATTGGTATCATGGTATATATATCATCATCATCATCATCATCAGCCCGCATCGATCCACTGCAGGATGAAGGCTTCTTCAGCATGCTTCCAACCTTCACCGTCCCGGGCTTTCCTCTGCCACTCGGGTCCAATATACTTAACGATGTCATCAATCCATCGTGCTTTCGGTCTTCTTCGCGGACGTTTGCGATCAAGCGGTATCCACTCCAGGATTGCCTTAGTCCATCTGTCGTCCCATCGCCTCGCTATATGGCCTGCCCATCTCCATTTCAACTGTTTTACTCTTCCAATGATGTCACAGACCTTTGTTTGTTCCCTGATCCATGCGCAGGACTTTCTGTCTCGTCTTGTAATGCCAAGCATACATCTTTCCATTCCCCTCTGTGCTACCCGAAGTTTTTGAATTGATTGCGATGTGAGTGTCCAGGTTTCACTTCCGTATGTCATAACGGGTAGAACGCACTGATCGAATACTTTTCTTTTCAGGCAAAGTGGGAGTATGCTCTTAAACACTATGTTGAGCCTACCAAATGCCTGCCAGCCACATTTAACACGCCGTTCCACCTCCCGGGCGGTGTTCCCCTCCATGGAAATCCTCTGCCCAAGACATATAAAGCTGTCCACAATCTCTAAATCCCTTCCTAGAACTGAAATTCTTCTGTCCTGAGCGAAGTTATTGAACATAACCTGACTCTTTTTCAGGTTTATTTTCAAGCCAAATGGTTCGCCAGCCCTTTGCAGTTCTTGTATGCGTCTTTGCAGCTCCTCTGGGTCTTGTGAAATGAGAATAATATCATCTGCAAATCTAAGATGGTTTAAGTTTGCACCATTGATCTTTACACCATCCTGTTCCCAATCCAGTTTACGGAATACTTCTTCAAGGCCAGCCGAGAAAAGAATAGGCGATATTGCGTCACCCTGCCATACACCTCGTTCTATATTAATTCCCACTTCAAGATCATCAAGGTGAATTGTGGCTGTAGCTCCATCATATATCGATTCTAATAGGTTTACATAGGCTCTCTCTACACCTTGGCTAAGCAGTGCATCCATTATCGCATGCTTTGAGATGGAATCAAATGCTTTTTCGTAGTCGATAAAAGCCAAGCACAGTGGCATGGTGTATTCGTTGTGCCTTTCTATGACCTGCTGTACAACCTGGATGTGATCCATTGTACTGAATCCACTTCTGAATCCTGCTTGTTCTCTTGGTTGTGCGTCATTCAGTTTTTTTAATATTCTTTTAGAAATTATCTTAGTGAAAACTTTGTACATCACTGATAGGAGGCTTATTGGACGGTAGTTCTTTAAATCTTCCTGTGCTCCTTTTTTATGTAAAAGGATCACTTCTGCATTTTTCCATAAGTCCGGTACTTTTTGTTCTTTGAGGCATTTTGAGTATAATTTTGCCAGTGTTTTATGTAACGTCCGACCACCAGCTTTTAGCATTTCGACAGTTACACTATCCTTTCCTGGAGCCTTGCCGTTCTTCATCAATTCTATAGCATTTGTTACTTCCTCCACTGGGATATCTGGCATTATATATTGTTCTTCCGTGGGTATTGCTGTCCCTGACTGGCTCTGATCTTCATATAACTGGGAATAAAACCTTCTGACAATCTCTAACATTTGGGTACGCGTCCTGCACACTGTGCCATCCTCACGCTTTAAAGCATATATTTGCGTTCTTTTGCTTCTCAGCTTCTGTTTAGTTTTGTTAATTCCTTTGTTTTCTTCCAGGGTTTTTTGCACTAGCTCCATATTGAATCGGCGCGTGTCCTCTCTGATACGTTTTCTTATAGTTTTGCAGAGCTCAGTGTACTCGACCCTGCCAAAAGGACTACCTGCATTTCTCATTGCTCGCCGTTTCTTCATTAAATCAATGGTCTCACTGGAGATTTTTGTTTGTTTGAGACATTTTTCCTCTGGTGCTATTGAAGCAGCCGTTTGAAGTACATTGTTGGCGATTTCTTCATATTGAACTGATATTTCCACCTCCTCTGGATCTTGTAACGCAGCAAACCGGTTTGACAAAGCAATCTCAAAATCGCTTCCTCTCTCCGGCAGTTTTCCAGAATCCACCTTGCCCTTCTTTGATCTTACCATTCTTTCGCGCTCTTTTCGACAGTCAATCCGAACCCTTGCTCGTACCATTCGGTGGTCACTTCCAACATTAAAATTGTTAAGGACAGTACAATTGGCAAATATTGTTTTATCGTTGGTCATGATGTAGTCAATTTCGCTTGTGAGCCCAGATGGACTTTTCCATGTCCATTTTCTGCTGATATTTTTCTTATAGAATGAATTCATAATATATAGTTCTTGTCATTCAGCAAAATCAACTAATCTGTCACCTCTATTGTCTCGCTCACCAGTTCCATATGGGCCAGTTGCATTTTCGTCTGTTCTTGTTGTTCCAATTCTGGCATTAAAATCACCCATCAGGATTTTGTACCTACATTTCTCCTTGTATAAAAGCTGGGCCACATCATCATAAAATTCCTCAATTTCCTCATCTTTAAGGCTTATAGTTGGTGCATAAGCTTGGACGATTTGAAGCCTAAACTTTTTATTCAGCTGAATGACGCATTGGGCTAATCGGTCGGATGTACTTTCAAATTTTACCACACTGTCCTTCAGCTTTCGATTGATGAGGAATCCAATTCCGCCACATCGGCCATTTTCCGTACCTCGAGTGTAGAGTACGTGTCCAGTTGGTTCCAGTTTGATTAACTCTTCACCCTTCCTTCGTGTTTCACAGAGCCCAATAATATCCCAATGTATGTTGTCAAGTTCGATTAACAGTTCTTGCAATCGGGCCTCTGTTTTCATAGTCCGTATATTTAACGTTGCAATGTCAAAAGTCCAATGGCAGCCTGATCTAACCCGGTGATCCTTAGCACCCTCTGCCTTGGGGCAGGTCTTCCCACTGCCGTAGGTAGTTGCCCCTTGGCCTCCGGGGAATGAGGGCCGTGTTTGAGGTTGTACTGTCATATTTCAACATATTGAAATACTATGTTGAAGGTATGGACCGTAATCTGCCACGCTGGTCCAATGCGGGTTGGCAGATTTTGGATCATGTTAGTCTGAGGCCTCCGCTTTGACCAGTCCACCAGGGGTGACCCTCCCAGGAGCATAGACTCCAGACGGCATAGCTCAATGCTTCATTGCCCTACTCAAACCCCTTTACCACGTCAAGGTCTGATCCACAAAGGGTCTGGATCCACTGGTTACAGTGGAATTTTGAATTTCACACCAGTTCTCGAAGCCGATTCTTCTACTCGCAATATGGCTTCCAGAAATATAACTCCAGCCACAGACGCATACACCGAAACATCAAAAACCATAACAAAATGAAGCTGTTAAGTATAACATATATATATATATATATATATATATATATATATATATATATATATATATATATATATATATATATATATATATATATATATATATATATATATATATATATAATATATATATATATATATATATATATATATATATATATATATATATATATATATATATATATAGGTATATATATATATATATATATATATATATATATATATATATATATATATATATATATATATATATATATATATATATATATATATTTATATATATAATAAATATTTAACCAAATATTAATTTAAAAAAAATACTGTAAAGATAATATTTAATGAAAATTTAGATAAAAGAACGTGAAAATGTTGTCATAAAAATAAAGCCATTCAATTTATTAAGTTCTAAATATTGTTTCTTCGCGTTTTGCTGTTAATTTATCGACACGTTTTGTTTTCAAGCGTTGAAATTAGGAAAATAAATAAAAACAAACTTGGCCGAATAACAATTTTGTTAAAAATGGGTCGTAGCATCCATTGTACAGCTGCTGAAATTGTACAGATTTTAACATTGCGGAAAGAAGCAAAGTTACTAAGGAAAATTACAACAATTGTCGGTCGTTGGAATGGTGGAAAATGCCCTAAAACAACCAATTCACGAAAACCGTGGAGCTAGAAGAACAACCACACCTCATACTGACAGACAGATCGTCGGAATTTCAAAAAAACCGCCAATTTAAATCATCTATCGAAACTAAAAGTGACCTGGGGTTGGAAATAAGTTCAAGAACAATTCGCAGGCGGCTTCAGGCAAGTAACTTAACACAGTAGAGCAGCCAGAAAAGTCCCTTGGTTATCCGTCAAGAATGTAAAACAACGTTTAAACTCTTGTTTAACTTGTTGCTCAACATCAGTTAAATTAGATACAATAAAAACTGGCGCAATATTTGATGGATCAATGAAACAAAAATAAATTTAAAACGTTTTGATAGTAGGCGATATGTTAAAAGACCACCCAACCAAGAATTATTACCAAAACATAATATTAAAACTGTAAAGCATGGAGGTGGTAATATAAAGCTGTGGGAAGCTTTTTCATGGTATGGTGTAGGACCAAATTACTGGATTCAAAATAACATGGAACAAAATGAGTACATTTACATTCTTCAGGGAGTTATACTTCGTTTTGCAGATGAAAATATGCCGTTGGTATGGAAGTATCAATAGGATAATGATTCGAAATATACTACTAAGTAAACGAACCAATTTCTTAATGAGAATAAAGTGGATTTATTTTCGTGGCGTTCCCATTCGCCGGACCTCAATCCCATTGAGAACTTGTGTACTTACCTCAAGAATGGCGTGGGTAGACATATAAGGAGAAACAAGCTTGAACTTTGGGAGGTGATTAAAAGAGAGTAAAAAGCTATACCAATAGAAGCGTGTTAAAGACTTAATAACACATAACCTCTATGAAAAAAGATGGGCCGAAATAATAAAACTCAAAGGTCATAAAACTAAGTACTAAATGTTCTAAAACTGTGTATGTATTATTTATTATTTTTGTTAACTATTAAATAGAATGTATTGTGTTTGTTCCTTGGTTGGCCTATTTTTATAACCACATTTTCATGTTCTTTTTTTTCTTAGTTATATTAACCCTATTACTAAGGTTACAAAAATTGTTTAAAAGTAAGTTTGATATTATGTTTTCTCTTTTTTGCTATATATATTTTTAAATACATTTATTGAACTAATTACGTATGCTATACAACTTTATTTGCCAAACAGTGCCTTTTATTGTAACAGCTTTATTTCTCTGGCTACCATTGTATATATATATATATATATATATATATATATATATATATATATATATATATATATATATATATATATATATATATTCGGTGAAGACCGAAAACACGATGGACTGATGATATTATTAAGTATATATATTGTACTCGAATGGCAGAAGAAAGCTCAGGACCGCGAGAATTGGAAGCATGCTGAAGAGGCCTTCATCCTGCAGTGGATTGATATGGGTTGATGATGATGATGATGATGACATATATATATATATTAGAGTTTCAAAAAAATCAACTATTTTTTTAAAGGTATCAAATATTGTTAGAAATGACGAAAAATATATATTGTGAAAGTTAGAGCTCTTAATATTAATATTAAGAGGTGTCGCATCGCAAATTTCAATTTCTTATTTAAATAACAGGATTTTTTTTTTATTTTGGGATTTTATAGTTCTTCAGCAGAACATTACTGTGGAAAGACTATTACATATGTTTGTAGGAAATTGAACGTTCTTCAAAAAAGGTCTGTTATAAATTTTTGATATATTTACTTCTTCAAAAGTTATTCGAGGCTAAAATTGAATGTATAATAAAATATTGTTTCAATTTTTCGACGAAACTATCAATTTTATCGAAAAATATTATTGGACCTTTTTTGTAGACCATTCCATTTCCTATAAATTTTCGGTAATAATTTTTTTGAAACTCCGTAAAGATCATGAGTTATTTAAATTAAAATGTGAATTTTTCTAAATAATCGAATTTTTATTTTATATTATTGCTTATAAAATTAAAATTATTCAATTTTTTAACCTCAAATGACTTACTTATTATTTTTGACTAAAAATACATGTTTACTATACTTATTTTTTAACTAGAATATTTTTCAGCTGTTAATGAATTTTGATTTGATGATTCAGCCGAAATCAGCTATTTTTACGCATCGAGATGTTTTCAAAATATAGCAAATATATATTCTCCGGGAATTAAAAAATAATCTTTCAAATTTCCGAATATATTTGCAAAAGAATTAGTATTAATTAAAAATATTTTCCGAAAAAAATCCTATTAAGCTGAAAATAGATTCCAAAATATGTTAACCTTTTTAAATAGAAGGAAATACTTTATAATAAACAAATTTTATTTTTAAAAAAGTTTAGTGAGTAAAAATTATGAATTCTCATTGATTGCAACGAAATTATTAGTCAAAAAAATTAATGAAAAATTTTGTTTTGGTTTTTGTGTTTCGCTCGTCTTGACCTTGAAATCTTTTCGTATAAATAAGTAAAGTAAATCAGTATTTTTTAAATTAAATAAGTGCACTTTTTTTTTAATTAATTAGATGTAATAAGTAAACAACTTTTAGTTGAAAAATTTAATTATTTTAATTTTATAATCAATTATAAACAATAAAAATACGATTATTTAGAAAAATTCACATTTCAACTTAAATAACTTACGGAGTTTCAAAAAAATTATAGGAAATAGAATGATCTACAAAAACGGTGAATAACATTATTCGATAAAATTGATAGTTTCGTTAAAACATTTAAAAAATATAAAAATGTATTATGCATTCAACTTTTTCGAATAACTTTCGAAAAAACAAAATTTATCTAAAATTTATAACAGACCTTTTTGAAAAATGTTTATTTTCCTATAAAGATATGTAATAATCTATCCACAGTAATGTTGCGCTGAAGAGCTATAAAATTCGAAATTAAAAAAAAAAACTTATGTTATTTAAATGGGAAATTGAAATTTGCCATGCGGCCTCTTAATATTAATATTAAGAGCTCTAACTTTTTAATTATTTTCAGTCCTTTTTAGTACTTTCACACTAACTTTCACAGTCACTTTTTTTTCATTTCTAGCAATAGTTTCGATACCTTTAAGAAAAAAATAGTCGATTTTTTTGAAATAGTTATATATATATATATATATATATATATATATATATATATATATATATATATATATATATATATATATATATATATATATATATATATATATATATAAATATATATATATATATATATATATATATATATATATATATATATATATATATATATATATATATATATATATATATTGCTACACAAATATCCAAGATCAAATCACTTCCTCGTAAACAGGTATTTAGTCTCCAAAGTTTAATTTTGTTCCTATTAATTGGCGACGTTGCCAATTTTTTTCATTGCCCTCTTGAGGTATTATTTGAAAATAAAATGTAATATTTTTATAGCCATTTCTTCCATATGTTTCAGCATGAATTTGGTTTGGTTCTTTTTTACAAAAAACAGGAAAACTTGCACATTAACGTCGTTATTGCAACATTATCAAAGTTGAAAATATTAGCACTAAGTTTTCTCACACTAACATGTTTTAAGCAATTCACCCCACGTTATGAAATACATCATTAATTGTCTTATTAAATTAAGTGTCTAAATTGACCACTGTTTGAGTCTATGCAAGGCTGGCACCATCTTAACCTACTTTTCTCAAACACGATGAAAAGTATTGGTATCTTTCTAATCTGGTTGTCAGCAGCTTCTGTGTGAATAAAAAGTGTATTGTGATATTGGCGTACCATATTATAATTTTGATTTTAAATGGAATCTAAATACATACACTGACGTACACTGAAGTAATTTTTGTTGTCCACACCATTTGTCGTGGGGATTATCTCAGTTAGTCTATGCGACGTTGTTATTTTTATTTTGGCTAATGTATGATGTGATTCTTAACTTTGTTTTAATTATTTTACTAATGTTCATTAGTTAATTTGTAGTTTATACATTAAGTAATAACCAATTATCATTTGCCAAATATGCTTTTACACATGTCTACTTAAAATGATAATTATAATCATAGCTTTTTGATTGGTAAATTAATAACTTTGTAATTTTTCATAATCGTTAGTTTACCGTTATATAACCGACAAGACAGGTTTCCAGTTAAAACCTCATTGGGAACTCCTGCTTTATACAAAGCATGTTGCATAGAAAATAGTTGACATTGGTTCACAAGAATTTGATTCTTCTTTAAGGAGACAGTATCGGAGCGCATACCGCCAGACAAATGAAAAAAATATTTAAGAAATTAACACAGTTATTACAGTCTAGACCCAGCGTAATCTGACCTTTTATATTCGCCACTTTTTTTTTGTGGCCGAAGCTTTTATAATCCGAAGGAGGTCTAAATGGAGTGCTGAGGGTTATTTACTTCTACTATATATATTTACTGGATAATGGAAAATTTTTCGGTTGCTGGGTTTCAAATATAAAATACTAATATAGTAATATAATTCGTTTTGAAAATTAATCATTTAATAATTGTTAGATTAATTTATAAATAAATATTCGCACATTAGGTGTTATTTATATACACCTAATGTATTTAATTTTCAACGTCTTGATCTTTCAAAAAGATTGAAGAAACAAATAGACGCAGTGCGATAAAATCGTTTTAACTCGTCCCAAGGCTAAAAATAGTTCTAAATTATTTAAGGCAAACTGTGAATCGACAAACGAGCGTCTACTTACAGGAAGGAACTTACATTGGCTCTGTCCATTAATTTATTGCTTAGTACAAAGCGTAGCCCCAAAACTCTGTTATTGCAGTTAAATTACTTCTGGCTAAGAAATTGTCTACATCGGAAAATTTATTTTAAACGGGGTTCCGTTCGTGTTGTCTTTTATTACTTTCATTGTGATTATATCTTCTCGAATAAGAATTTGGTTTGGTTTATACTGAGATATGGAATTAGAAATACAAATTAAAAAAAATTGCAAAAATTCAAAAAATATGATTTATTTTTAATTCAGTTCTTTAATCAAAAAGTTATTGTTTCAACTATTTTGTATTAATTGTTTCTAGTATTTCTGGATTAGTCATAGTGGCAGTTATTTGAAAACGTGAATTATATGCTTGTACTTGAAAACTTGGTTTTTAAAAAACACTTTGTTGTATCAAGTAACAAACTTTAATTAGTTATATCTCGAAATTGCAACATTAACTATTTGTTATACAAATCAATTTATAACTTAATGATAGAATATTCAGAACTGCGAACCGGCAGAGCCTTCGGCTTAAAAACAGTTTGTAAATATATAAATCTATCTATCTAACATTAATTTGGTTCCTATATTTATATTAATATAAAGTAATACAAAAACTATTAATAATCTATAAAGTAAATATGATATAGTTCTTTATATGCATTCCAGAGATAAGGGGTCGGTTTTTACAATATAATTCCTCCCTCCTTAAGCTTCAGAAAATGGGATCATTTTCTGAATTTTCTTTTGCTGCACTGGGTCGAGTCCATTCATAAGTCCAGGAAACATTACTGATTTGCGGCACTCTCCGCACGTGGTAATTTTATTGTTGAACAGTAATCAGGCATAAGGTGAAGATAAGGTTAAGGACAAGGATGGGGTTAATACAATGAACATTATTATATTGAAAGATGCATACTAACTTATTCATGGTTGATTTTTTTAAATGTACTTATATATATATATATATATATATATATATATATATATATATATATATATATATATATATATATATATATATATATATATATATATATATTACGGTTTTAAAATTATATATATTTAATGAATTCCTTTTAGTTAACACATATTGATAAAGTTTCGGTTTAAAATTCATTCATGATTTTGCATCTTTCTGTTTCAATAAGCTAATTGCTATTTAATTACTTCGAGTATTATTACTTCTCGAGATTTGATCTCGTATAGCGTTGGGGTTTTAAAATTCTTTTATGGTATCTTTTATCTCCAGATATTACTACGTTGTCTTGATCAATAATTAGTGGATTTTTATAATCTAATTTACCTCTAACTATTTGAAAGGGTGTATATTTTAGTGCACTGTGTGTAGAATTATTATAAGACAATAAGACGTAATTCATTAAATTAATAATTTTTTCAGAGGGGTTTTCATTTTTCAACGTTAATATTATTTCTGCTAAAGTAGAGTGTAGACGTTCTATGGGACTAGTGCTATTTGGATTATAAGGTGTTATGAAGTGTAATTCAATTCCATGAAGTGAACAAAAATTTTGTACTGTTCCACTTTTAAATGCTGGTTCGTTATCAGTAGTTATCTTATAAGGAAGTCCAAAATGATTAATATAAATTAACAATTTGTCGGCTATTTCTGTAGAATTGGTGGTCACTATTGGATACGCTTGTCCTAGTTTGGAAAAGCTATCTATTAATGTAAGAAACGATTGACCATGGGTCTTGTATATATCCATATAAATGTGATTAAAGGGTTCATATCCAACTGGTGTTGGCTTAAATATTAGTTTGTTGGGGTGACGTTCGTACTTTGATTTTTGGCATATGTCACATAGGTTAATATAATTTCTAACGTCAGAGTCTATATTAGGCCAATAATAATGTTTCTTAATGGCTGTCAGATTTTCGTTAATTCCACGGTGCGACGTTTTTGTTTCATGGTAATATTTTAACTTTAGTCTTTGTTCATTTTCATCGATGATGTCTTCCAAAAGTGTATTTGATATTAGTAGATTAAATGATTAAATGATGTTTAAAATATTTTTGAAATGTATTCAATATATGGACTTCGAAAGTTTTATTCTTAAAGTGTAAACAATATGTTTGTTTTGGGACAAAGTCTTCTTTAATTATTTTAATTATATCTTCTTCGTTTGTATGTTTAGGTAATCCTATAACGGTTCTGTTCTTGTTGAAGATGTATTCCTTTTGTATTCGTAATTTACTTCCGTCTTGATCTTTAAATATTATTTGATTTTTGAATATATTCAAGGGTTTTTCAGTGTATGGGGCTCCTAGTACTGGATTTTCGATGTTTGAATGTTGTGTTTCTAAATCAGTGGGTAGCTCATTAGGTGGTCTAATTTGTATGTCAGATATAATATTAATTTTTTGTTCTTGCGGTTGTTCGGATGGCTGAAGTGCGTTTAATATTGTTTCTAATTCTTCTTCTGTTAATGTGGGAATTTCATTAGGGTCTAAGTTATTTAAAGTTGATAGTTGGTCGTTTTGATCTTTAGAATCATTCGGTTCTTCTTCAAAATGGTTCAACTGTACTCTAGATAATGCGTTAGCGTTTGTATTTTGTTTTCCATTTTTATAAATTATCTCGTAATCATACTCCTCTAATTTAAGTCTCCATCTGACCAGTTTGGAGTTTGGTTCCTTAATTGAAAAGAGCCATTGAAGGGATCTATGGTCAGTTATGATTTTAAATTTAGTTCCAAAGAAATAAGGTCTAAAGTGTTTAACAGCCCATACTATAGCTAACAGTTCTTTCTCTATTGTTGAATATTTTGTTTCTGCAGGGTTTAAGGTTCTAGATGCAAAGGCCACAGGAAGATCTTTTCCGATGGGTCCTTGTGAGAGAACTGCACCAATTGCATACTTCGATACGTCTGTAGTTAAATTAAAGGTTTTGTTAAAATCCGGGTATTGCAAAATAGGGTCATTAGTTAAGACTTTCTTGCATGTTTCAAAGCAGTTTACGAATTCATGATTATGTACGACTTTTTGATTCTTTTTAAGGCAATTTGTCATTGGCTTTACTAATTTGGCAAAATTATTTATGAATTTACGGTAATAACCAATTAGGCCTAAAAATGATTTAATTTCTATCGCTGTCCGAGGTATAGGGAATCTTTTGATGGCTTCTATTTTCTTCGGATTCGGTTTTACTCCTTCGGGTGTGATGATATGTCCTAAGAATTCAACGCTTTTACATAGATATTCCGACTTATCTAATTGTATCTTCAGGTTATATTTTCTTAATTTTTGAAATACTAGTTTTAAATTATTTATATGTTCTTGTAACGAGGTAGAAAAAACAATTATGTCGTCTATGTATACGAGGCAGACTTTTCCTTGTAAATCCTTAAGAACATTATCCATGACGCGCTGGAATGTAGCAGGAGCATTTTTCAAGCCAAACGGCATCCCAGTGTACTCGTAATGTCCATGCTCAACGGTGAAGGCTGTCTTAGGTATCGATTCTTCATGCATCTCAATCTGATGAAATCCTGATGCCAGGTCCAATGTGGTAAAATACTGACATCTTCCTAACTTGTCAAGGATATCTGATATATTTGGGAGAGGGTATCGATCGTCAACAGTCTTCTCATTGATCTTACGGTAATCTATGACGACGCACCATTTTTGTTTTTCTGTTGCATCAATTTTTTTTGGAACAATCCATACTGGTGATGAACAGGGGCTCATAGATCGTCTAATTATTCCTTCATCAAGCATTTTAGTGATTTGTTCTTGAATTTCCTTTTTGTGTACATAAGGGTATCTGTATGATTTACAATAAACTGGGATATCGTCTGTAGTCTTAATCTCATGCTTAACTTGATTAGTAAAACTTAATTTTTCATCAGGTTGGTGAAATATGTCTGTGAAGGACAATATTAATTTCTTAATTTCTTTGGTCTCTTCTGAATTGAGGTGGTCGGTTCTTATTAAAGAAAAGTTGAATTTTTCGTCGTTGTCGTCATTATATGTATAACCAGAAGTGATTTCTCCACAGGAAAAACATTCAAATGCTTCTTTTTCAAATTTACAGGCTAATTGTCTGATTGAGGTGGGGTCAAATTGGATTAAAGCTGACTTAGAGCTAGCGTTTCTAATCTCTAACGTAACTGTACCGTTCTGTACCTGGGTCTGAAGTGAAGGTATCTTAGCTTCTCCGAATGTTGTGTTGGGTATAATAATTTCTGTATTTTCTGGTAAATCCGTATTTATTCGTTTGATAATACTCGAGTTAGGTGGTATCTCCAAAGTTTGAGTATCAAAGTCTGTACGATATTTTAGTGGAATTTCTATTTTACCATTATATAATACTTGATTAATCAGGTCGATATTCATACCTAGCTTTCGAAGATCTCTTGTACCTATTATTCCGTCGTAATAATCGTGAAAATTGAAATAAGTGAGTTCAAAGTTGTCTAAACAACGGTAAAGATTTTTAAAGATGGGTATTCTTGCTTTGTATTGAGCATTCGCTCGTCCCGTGCATGTGATTATTGGGGTGTTTGATTTATAAATTGATTCTGGAAAATGATGTTCTACTATGGCAGGTCGAATGATAGAAATATGACATCCAGTATCTATTAATAATTTTACAGGAGGATCTTTGATGTCAATGTATGGTAGGGAGTTCAATTGAATATTGTTTAAATCTAAGACGGGTGGTTTTCTTCTTCGCCTTTCTGAAAATTTGGAGTTTGGAAATTTGATGTTGTTTGAGTGTATTGGTGGTAATCGTATTCTGCGTTCTCACTTCCATACTTTTCGTAGGAATACGGGTAATAATTCATCTCATTTTGTGATTCATAAGAGGTTGCTTGATTCTCAGGTCGAGTAAAATGTTCACTGTCTTGGGTATCATCGTCGATATTCACGTGATGAAGTTCTTCCGATATGAATGAGGGTTTCTGACCTTGATTAAAGAAATTTTGTTGCGTCTGCTTAAATGGCATGTTCATATGTTGAATAGAGGGAATACGACTGCTTGTGGACATTGGTGTGGGTGTTCCAGTTGGTTTGTGTGAATTTTCTCTTGAAAATGCGTTCACAGGTCTTCCAAATACTTGTTTTGCTGTCGGGAAATGATGTTATACAGGTCTTGGTTGAACGTTTATAGGCTGACTTGGCCATTTGAATTGTTGTTGTGCAGATTGATCTTGCCAGTTAGGTCTTTGTATTGGATGTGCATTTTGGTTTTGCCAGAAGTTAGGTGGAGTTTGCATTTGCGTTTGCACATTTATTTTAGGTCGCATATTTGGGGAATAATTATTATTGTTATTTCTGTAATTAACCTGCTGTTCGAAGAATGAGTGATTTAATACTAGGTCTGCTGCGTCTTCCAACTTTTGAGGATTTCGTAAAATTAAAAGAGTTCTTAATTCTGAATTGACGTTTGATATAAGTACTGTAGTGGCTGTAATATCGTTTTGATTTATGAATGCTTGCTTGGTAAGATGGTCAATTGATGTATCCATTAAAATTTTAAGATTCAAACGCGATTTTAGTACCTTAATGCGTTCAATAAAGTCAAATACATTTTAATTTTTATTTCGAATCAGAAATGTCAATTGTTGTTAGAGAACTTGCCTACTCGTTCGGTCACCGAATTTTTCACGTAAAGCTGTTTTTATTTCAGGCCACGTACCGAGATCAGGTCTACAGAGAATAAAGTTTGCGGCTTCGCCAGTGAGTTTAGAAGAAATAGATGCAAAACATAATCGCTCAAGTGATTATCATCTGTTGTGCCATATCTATTAAAATATTTATCTACGGTTGAAACAAATCGTTCTAAATGCTCGCTTTTTCCGTCGAAAGGTATAATAATAGAAGCGAATTCTTTAGTATCGGTAATCTTTGCCATGTTCGATAAGTGTTTTTTATTTAAATCTCAATTATTTCTTAAAATTAACTTATTACTGCAAGAAGTTACTCTTAAACTACTAAAATTTTCAGTAATATCTTCTACTATAGCGTCTAATAATGACATACAATTTTTTATATCCCAATTAATTATAAAAGTAAATTAATATGCATCAATTCTTACAACTAAATAAATGGATCGAAAGGAAATACTATTCAAACAATATTTCTTACCGGATTGTTGATCGTTACCGTTGTGGTTCCTAGATCGTACCTCTTGAACAGTTAAAACTGACGGTCCAATGTTTGCTCGTCTTTTAGGAATGGTTTTTGCAACTTCCAAACGTAGCTTTTAACAAGAGCCTTCAGGTATCCTACCGACTGCGCCAATTATATGCGTGTACTTGAAAACTTGGTTTTTAAAAAACACTTTATTGTATCAGGTAACAAACTTTAATTAGTTATATCTCGAAATTGCAACATTAACTATTTGTTATACAAATCAATTTATAACTTAATGAGAGAATATTCAGAACTGCGAACCGGCAGAGCCTTCGGCTTAAAAACAGTCTGAAAATATACATCTATCTATCTAACATTAATTTGGTTCCTATATTTATATTAATATAAAGTAATACAAAAACTATTAATAATCTATAAAGTAAATACGATATAGTTCTTTATATGCATCCCAGAGATAAGGGGTCGGTTTTTACAATATAATTCGTGCACTGATCATATAGAATCAATAATTTATCTTTTCTATATATTTTTTCATTATAATAAAAGGGTAGATAGTAGATTAGTAAAGAGTTTTATTTCGTCGCAGTATGTGTTAATACAACACTTTTATTTTTGATTACCTTTTACTCGTTTCGAATAAAATAAATCAATTTGTGGCCGAGTACGTTCCATTATTTTCTATTTCCATTTTTCTTTTTATTAATTAATTTAAGACAACGAATCCCGATTCTAGGGGAAATCATATACTAAAAGCTACTGTGTATTAACGGGGTGTTAGGAAAAGTACTTTGGTAAATTTAACCAACGATTTTTCATATCGTTTTGAAGAAAAAGTTCGTTACAAGGATCCAAAAACAAGAAAAATAATTATATCACAAATCGGAAAACTATGACAAAAATTAACATTTTAAGCAAATATGGGAAAAAGCCCATTTGACAAACATTAATTTGTTATTATTTAACGAATACATTTCAAATAAGCTAATGAAGATGTTAGAACATTTCTTTTTTAATTAAGAATCATAACTTACATCAGCCCTGAAGGATATAACAACGTGGCAATATTGCCACGACAAAAATTGTTATCTCAAAATTGCGACAAAAATTCTTTCAGTGTTTCAATTCATGCATTTGAGTTTAATTTATAACCTAGTAATATATTCTACGCGAATATCACGATATGCTGTTTATTTGTGGGCAACGATACCACAAACGGCCGCTTCCAGATCGGCAAACATTTTTGTTCCTCAAAAGTTGTCGGATATGAATAGTGTGGTTTAAAAATTTCAAAAATGTGGGTGGCAGAGAGAAATCGGGTCTGAAGTCGAAGAACAGATTTTATAGCATGTTGAAGAGGATTCTACCAGAAGTATTCGAAGTATTGCTCAACAAGCTGAAGTTTTCCATTGGACTGTACATACAATATTAAAAAAGAAATTACTCTTATCGTATATAAAGAAGACAAGCTCTCGTATCCGGTCATTTTTGACAGAAATATTGTGAATGGTTTACTGCCTAAAACCAAAGGAATCAAAATGTTTGTTCAATATTTTACCAACCAATGAAACTTCCTTCACAAAGAATGGAGTGGTGAACATTTTGAAGAGTTAATTTATTAAAACGATTAATCATCTGCTTCTCAGTGTGACGTAAATCGTTCAAAAAGTATGATGTGAAAAATTTTAAGTAATTTGAGCTTTGACATTAAACGAGAATAATGTGTAAGTTTTTTTTATAACAAAATAAACCAAATTTATGCGAAACGTATGGAATAAATATCTATTTATTTATTATTGGCATAAATTTGGTTTATTTTGTTATAAAAAAGAAAACTTACACATTATTATCGTTTAATGTCAAAGCTCAAATTTTTTTATAGAAAAATACTATATTTTATTTTCAAATAATACTTCAAATAAAAACCAATGCAACAAAAATGAATTCCGATATATCCATAATAACAAAATGAAAATAGACATTGGCGTTGTTAGGAAAATTTATTCTGGTCACATACCTATTTTCCGCGGAAATGGCTGCATTTTGGATATGTGTTTTAAGAAAACTTTTTATTCAAAAAAGGAAAAATCGTTGGTTAAATTTATGAAAGTACTTTCCTTTACATTCTGTATATACATACAATGAAAATGTTAAAACTTGCGGATGAAACAAAATCTCCACCGGAATAAATATGTTTATATGTTTTTTACTGGCACGTATTGCCGCTCACTAAAATATTTGTATGATCCCTCAATAACATTTACTATATTTCGTTTGTTCTTTCTTCATCTTGTACAGTGTATAAATTATATAAAAAATTTTATGATTTATACCCTTTTTGTCAATTTTGCAGCATATTAAAGTTTAGATATTTGCAGACGTATTATATAAATCAAAAACGTTATTAGAGTCTCATAAAGCATTAAGAGATGAATAGAAATAAATAGAACAGAAGTTGAATATTACTACGCTAGAAGGGTGCTATTCAGACTAACATCCATATTTAGTCAAAAAAAAAAAGTATTTCTTTATAATCTACTATTTGAAATGTTTCCATATGCACCGTTCATTGGACCATTACACAGGTCGACATGATTTTCTTTTAGGTAGTTATTAAAACACCTTTTCATAGAAATGACCTAGTACGTCCCACTTTCAAGTACCTGCTTCTCCTATCATGGGATAATTATTTGTACCTGACTTGGGACTGGGCAATGTAGGAATTACCACAAGACCGTAGAGGGGGTATTTCCGTAGTCTTCTACGAACCTTTGAAGGCAGTTTTATTGTTTTCTATCGTTTTAGTTTGTTTCTATCTCGTTTACAGTATAGTCAAGTGTTTAAGTCAATTTTATATAAAATGGCAAGCTCAAGCCATCGATTTTGCAAAAATCCAGCGGATAAGTGTCGTTATATATGGGGACGGTTTATTTTAAAGTCGCAACCTAGATCTATAACCGAGGAAGTCAAAAAGCCCATCTTTTATCTTTTAAGTACCAAATTGGAGATTAAGATACGAGTAGATGATCCTCAAGTTTACTGTGTGAGTTGTCCTGTAAATTTAGTGCAGTGGATGTATCGCAAGAAAAATTATATGCCGTTTGCTGTTGCTATGCTGTGGAGAGACTGACCATGTAAGTAATTGCTACTTTTGTATCACTAAAACAGAAGGGATGTTAAAAAAGCAAGGGACAAAATTCGACGAACAAGGAGGGAGATTTCACCAGGAGATCCAGATGATCGAGGCAAGATACCAGGGACGCTGGAACCCATCTGTGTTGCGAGACTACTGCTGGTTTTTAAAAAGAGATGATTCTACAGAACATAAAAGGAAAAAGTGAAAGTTTTTGTCGCTATATGGCATCTCATGTAATATATTTTTTATTCACATAATCCTCAGTAATGTCTTTGCATAAATTTAATACGTTTTCTATGTTTATATTAAATAAATATTAGATAAATATTTAATTGTAAAAATATGATTTCTTCTTTTTTTTCCCTCCACCGACGCCCTGTAACAAAAAAAACTGTACGGGTTACAATAATTAATTAGTTTATCATTTTATGTTTTAATACTACAAAAGACTTTATATACACCTATTTTCATCAATGTTATCTTAAAATAGTTTAAATTTGTTGACCTGTGCTATTAGAGTGATATAAAACATTAAGAGGTGAATAGTAATAAGTAGAATAGAAGTTGAATATTACTACGCTGGAAGGATGCTATTCAAGAAGGGCGTTAACGTCCATATTTGGTAAAAAAAAGGATTTATTCATGATCTAGTGTTTGAAATGTTTCCACATACACCGCATTCGTCGGTCCTAGCGATTACTTAGAAATGGCTCATTGGACGATAATTCACTTCAAATGATGTGGTTAATAGTAAGAGAAATGTTTATTTTATAAACTTGGACAAATAGCAATATGGCAAATGTATTGAGTTGTAAGATAACTAACGTGAAAGGTAAAAAAACATTTTTAAAAAACTTTGTGTATTCTTTTTTTTACAGCCGAGAACTTTTCGAAAGATCCTCGTATTAATCTTAAAATTATTTCTGCTTAAAATAGCGTCAGTTGTTACCACATTTATAGGATTTATTCCTAATGAAACCAAATCGCTTCCAATAATCTGATAAACTTGTCGAAGAACATTTTAAAAGAGACGATAAAAAATAATTAAAACGATTCACTCCTCCACCACTGATCGTCCGGGAACTTTTCATTTAAAAATGTAGGAATCTGTTAAGTACCCCCTTAACAAACCCCGTGGTAAATTTCGTGGAAGGAATTAGATTAATGCTGCCACTGCAAACTTATAAAAACGTTCTTTCACGCAGATTCGGTTATTTAGTGGTAAACGTAAAACGTAACTGTTGAATATATTTCTTATGAGACGACATTAAGAGATGGTCTAAGAGGATGCCGACTCGAAATTGAATTATTTGCAATCTGCGAGTTTGATCTTGAATTATAGTTTCCAGCAGCGGCGGACTTCGTTAAAATTTTCAATATCGAAGCGAAGAAACGGAGACAAACTCGAATCTGATCAGCGAAACTTCCCACACATTAATATTTAATTTAACTTTCATATTGATATAAATCGGTTACTAGGCAAAAGTTGCAGTAATGTTATTGAATAATTCCATTGAATTTTACAGATAAACATATATAACTAATCATTCGCAGATCTCGTCTAACAATGGAAAAGAAAGTGCCCCGTTTGTTTCGATTTTCAAACTGGAAACTAACAGATTTATATTGAATACATTTTTATCTCAATATCGGAACTATATTGTATGCTTATATTGTACAGATATTTTGATGAATATTTGCTGGTTATCTAATTAAGAGTATAATCATATACAGGCTATCTATAAAACTGCATTCTGCATTCTAACACATTTATGCATTTGGCTCAAAAACTTGAATATGTGGAATCTTTTAGCTGCTTGGGTAGTTTCGTTAATTCTAATACAGATCTGGACACAGAAATCCGCAACCGAATTAGTTGTGCTTCTAGAGCCCTTTGGAAATGACGAGGTAAAATTTTCGTGAAACAAACTTTTGCAAGAAAGCAAAATCATGACCTGACTTTGAACGTAAAGAGCCTTGATCGTGCCTTTGCTTACTCACTTTTGAAAATTGTTTGTACTCTACAGGAAATACCTGATGGTTCTCAAAAGTACACAGCAACGTCTTTTGAAACAGATAATGGTGCTCCCAAGATACCTTAAAACATAAAATACGGAAGTTCTCATTGAGGAGAAATGTTTGCGGATGGAAGTTCTCCCACGAGAACCCTTTCCTTTTCATACAAAAAGGGTGTCTAAATTGGACACCCGCGCACGCTAGTTGGCCAGGCTTGACGACCATCTTCTTGAAAAGTGTATAATATATACTGAACTGACCAAAGATGAACGTAGACAAAAATGTCAAATTTCACTACAATGATGCCCTATATGAAACATTAAAGAGCGTTAATGCTGGTCATCAATGGGAACTGCTGGTCATCAATGACTGTTTCCCAAAGAACCCAATTGAGACAATTAGTTCATCAGTATCAATTTGAAAACAGATATTATATTAGTCCCTCCACCTAATTATAAGCAAACAAAATTCCATATCTGGAACCTACAATATTCAATACTAATTTCATAGAATCTAGTCAAATCCTAATCAGTTGTTCCTAGTCTATCTGTTATAGTTATGTTTACTTGTTGAATGTCTTGTAACCTGTCTCATAAAGCCAATGTTCTCTCATTGATTCTGCTACATAATTTCATATCTATTTATGTACTTTATGTTTATATTTATACATTATTTTCAATATACCAATATGTACGTTTTAATAATCCGTCCGATTATCCTTTCATTTATCTTCCCTATGTGTGTAGTTCTTTCCCTATATGTATATGTATGGGTGAATGTGTATATATCTACGAGTATGTATGTGTGAGTAGTGGGGACTCTCAAAACGAATTTTCATTTATGCCGCGAAATAACCTCGGTAGTCTGTGCGGCTTTTCCCCAAATTATCTCGCTCTCTCTCAATACAGATTACACAACCATACATATTACATTTTCATAGGTGTTCGGGTTATTTTATTCTTTGCTTTATTCCTTAACATAGACCCTGACCTTTTAATAATCTTGTAAATAAAAATCACATGGTCTAAAATATGGCAATTTTGCTAACCAAGAAATGTCCCCATGTCTGGAGATGACATAATTGTGAAACAACTCTCAAATTGCGTTTATATGCATCCTTGTAGTATGACCATTAAGTATGTCTTCTATAAACATTGTTATATCAAAAACATTTCGATCATGTGAACATATCGGGCTAATGTAACATGCATTACATATTCATTGACATACACCGAATTGTAATGTGTCCATTCTAAAAGTAAAAAATAAAAAAATCCTGGTCGTGAAAATTTTCGTCCGATCAATGTTATTTATTCACAAAATCGGAAAAGTAAATTGAATTTGATATAACAAAAAGGCTTCGTTAGATGTAAATAACTGACATGCAGGAAATGTTGAATGTTGTGATACAGGTAAAACGGTGTGCAGGAAATTTAATATTTAAAATAGCCCCATTATCTGCTGCATTCTGTATATGTACTGATTTATTCCCGTGCAGTAAGTTGTCGATTACAGACTATCAAAAACATTATAAAACCTATCAAGATTCATCTCATATGACCTTAGTATAATAAAGCTGAAGTAGTGTCGTAAAAGAGAAATCCTGATATTCAGTTTTTGACCTGAAGTAATATATATATATATATATATATATATATATATATATATATATATATATATATATATATATATATATATATATATAGAGAGAGAGAGAGAGAGAGAGAGAGAGAGAGAGAGAGAGAGAGAGAGAGAGAGAGAGAGAGAGAGAAAGAGAGAGTTTTGATAACGACATAGAAATTCCAGGGGACATGGAAGATTGAAGAAGGTAACATAGCAATACGTACGTGGGCACGTACACTACCAAAAAAATTAAAAAATTTAAAAAAAAGAATGATGACTGACAGTTATACTCCTATTTCTTCACAGCAAAGTGTGTGTATGATAATTAGAAATGTAAAATTTTTGGTTGTGACGCATTTCCCTATCCCCATTCCAAAATTTGGTTTGGTATCCCATCTGTTTTTTCCCCACGAACTGCCGCTGAGTACAATACAATGAAAGTATTGGGTGATTTTTTTAGTGCATCCGAACTTTAAATTCAAATGAAATAACGAAATTAGACAGTTTGAAACTATTTGTATAATGTGAAATAACATTTAATGGCATTAGTGCTTGAAAACAATTTTTTGCAAATATCCGCCGGAGCTACATCTGACAAAGCGCATTCTGTCAATTGAAATTTCGACTATTTTTTCAAGCAATTCGGATCTTATGTACGCTAATGTCCGAGTTATGCGGGCTTTCAAGGTGTCAATAGTTGCTGGTTTATCTGTATAGACCAAAGATTTAACATAAACCCAAAGAAAAAGACACGGAGCAAGTTAGATAATATACACTATGTCTTTTTGTAGTAAGCTAAGTAAGCCAGCCAAAGCTATTTGTAGCAACAGACGGCTTATCTGCGATAAATCTGGAATACGGTTGCCCAGCAAGTGTTGTTATCATAAAGTCTTCTAAGAACTACACTGTTTGACGTTATCTCGCTGAAAGATAATATAGGCGAGTATTATTTAGTAATATAATATTATTTCAGCTATTAGCTTTAACAAACCTTGCTAGATTCAGTAAATTGTGATAACTTTTGCCAATTTTATTTTAAAATCTCATTAAAATTTTAAATTATTACGCACGCCAATGAGAATACTAAAGTCGCGTTTCTCATCGAAGGAAATGAATCTTCTACCTTGTAACTTCTTGCAATTTTACGATAGTAAGATTTACTGCAAGTTATGGCAATAAAAGAAACAGTTTTTCGGCAATCTATAATGATAAGAACTTAATAATTTATTCTTCAGACAGTGCCAAGAGAAAATGATTTTTGTTCTTCCAAGCTTTCTTGCGAAATGAACAAAATCGAATTGAATTTAGGTTTATTTCTAATGTAGGTGAAAGCGACTATTAACAATTAATTAAAAACTAAATCACAAAAAGTAGATTGTGAAAACAGTATTATTACAATTTTAAGCAGCAGTAGCAGTAGCAGCAATATTATTAGAATTTTGTTTACCTGTTCTGAGAACTAAGACTTTTCATTCCAATTACCATCTCTTTTGAAGCAAATTTTCATTTCTCGTTGTTTTCAAAAAGATAATATTTTTGGCTTTGAATAGAATAATCAGATATACCAAACTCGAAGAGATTTACTACTCAAAAAATTACTTTTATATTTAGTCTTAAATTATTAACATCTAATGCCTTATTAAAAATGTAAATAATACTAAGGCTTTGGATGCGTATGAAAGAATTGAAATAGAATAATGTAAAAAAACCATGAACACATAAAGGACCTATTCCTATTTTTTTTTCTTAAATCGTTTTTTATTGGGAGTTAAAAATGTTGTT
Source organism: Cosmopolites sordidus (assembly GCA_031761425.1). Lineage (NCBI taxonomy): Eukaryota > Metazoa > Arthropoda > Insecta > Coleoptera > Curculionidae > Cosmopolites > Cosmopolites sordidus. Next base: position 565,935 of record JARFXV010000914.1, read on the forward strand.
ACATGGCCCGACCCAACTTATTTCGCTTCACAATTCGTCGAATATTTCTAAAGGAAACGCACGTTGCTGCCGCAACACGTTCTTGAACCTACAAATAAAATTCTAATATCAAAATGTAAACCCATCACTCAAAATTTTATATTGATATATCACAGAAACATAATAGTTAATTCATTACGAAAATTAGGCGTTGAGAAACTTACCTTTTCGAGAGGAATAGAAACCTCTCCAGCTACAGCTTCTGCTTGCATAAAATTCAATAAGTTGCTAATTATCACACGACTTTGTCCACTTAATACTTTGTTTTTTACTTTAGTTATAAACGGTATTTGAAAATTGATAACTTTTAATAACACACAAAATATATTTAATAAGTTTAAATAATATATTGTAATAATAAATTATAATATATTAAATAAGTTTAAAATTGTCTGTGCGGAGTGTACTTAACCGATGTTAACATCACGAATGCACTGCTTCGAATAAACTCTCGGACGTTAGCTACTGGTCATCCAAACCTCAGAGGCCAAGTTATGTTGGTTGAGCTGTAACTAACTTATCAAGTAACTTTTTATAACTGGAGTAAACCATGGAGGATTGACTTTCTTAATACTGCACTCACTAATAGTACCGATGGTGTGAAATAACGCAATTATTAGATTATTAAAATATAATACTTTTAAATTCAGATCATGCTGATAAAAAGAGGCTCTGAAATGGTTCAGGGGGGTATTAAACCAATATTTTCTGTTCATTTAATAAATTATCTACATTCTTTAGGCATCTTGATTTAAATGTTTTTATTGTCGATTTTCAATATCCTGTTTATGACTACAAAAAGAAGCTGATGATCAGATGAATTGTAAACAGATTTCGCACCCGATATGGAAGAATTTATCTATATTGATGTTATAATTAAGTCCATTAGTGTGGCAGTTTTTTCTGTTATGAGAGTATGTAAATCAATGTGCTGCTAAGTCCAAAAATTTCTAGGGCCATGTTAAACCTGCTTGTCATACTATCATCACAATTTATCATATTAAAGTAAAAGTCGCCGTCACAGACAACCGTATCACAGAGTGTTAGGCAATTGGAAATGCTATCTTCAAATATATTCAAAAAGTCAATGAAATTAGTATTCGGTTGTCTGTTTATAACACTAAAGCCATACATAACCCTATTCAATCTAAATCCCTGCCATAACTGTTCAAGCGAAGGTTGAAGGAATCTACGCACATTTCCAAAGATGTTGGAAATATATTGACAACATTTGTTAAGACAATGGCTAAGCGAGGTTATGGGTTCGCGGAAAGTACAGGAATTTTGCGAAGCTATAATTGCTTACCTATAATTTTGAAACACTCGAAGATAAAGCAGCTTGCAATAATTTTGTCATATATGCATTTTTTGATCTATTAAAGAAGACATTGCTTGATTTAAATCTGCTAGAGAATCCTGAAAATATATGAAATTTGGACTATAAGAAGTCGTCGGATTAGAGCCAGACCTGTACCTGAAGAGAAAAATACTACATATGTATTGCTTGTCGGTGAAATTCCCCCTTTACTAATATTTAAAGGAAAAATTATGTGGACCAGTTGAGAGGACCTCCAAAATAAAGCTTTCCTGAACCGGCATTTGCTGCAACATACAATAGATGGATGAAGATTGAAGCATTATGAATTATTTTTTTCAGAAATGTTATTCCGGCTACAGGTAAACATCAGTATAAGTCGAACGATATTGCTACCTTAAACATTCTAGCGCATACTAGTGACATCTTTTACCATGACAACCTATTGATGGTTTTTATCCTTTCCAAATCCTTTAAACCAAGGTAGAACCAAATAGTAACAAATAGCACAGACAACCAACTGGCCATAAATTAGAGATAAACATTACCCCATTATTTCAGTTGCCTCTTTAGTAGTGTTGTCAAGGCGAATTCAAATTACAAAGTATGTATTTATTACTCCAATTGCATTTTGCCTCCTTAAAATTAATCCCCTTTCACTGCGATACACTTATTCTAATGTTTTTTCCAGTCTTTAAAATGCAGTTTTTATACAGTACTTCTAGTATTTCCTTTAAAGCGGCCAGCGAACTCTCTTAATGTCTCCTATGGACTCAAAACTGTATCTACAAAGTGGTTTCTTCAATCGAGGGAACATGACAAAATCTCACGGTATCATATCTGGAGAATTTAGTACTTATGGAATGGTGTTTTAAAAATTAAAGGAAATTAATATTGGCATTGATTTAATTATTGATTCACGTGAAATTTATTCTGGAATGAGGTTTATCTTCAACTGTTTCTCTTCCATTACTTAAATCCTTGCATTTATAAGGAATTAATTTCTTTATTTAGACAAAATTTGCTCCAGAAATTTATTCATTTAAAAAATCGCCAACAAACATTTTTAGTAATAAAAGACTCTATAATATCTAACTATGATAACTATCAAGCGAAATGATGAAAGTTATGTCGGATATCAAGGAAAATCAAGTCCGACAAAAGCAACAGTTATATTGATACGTAAAGCGGGCGAATTTTTGAAACAAAATAACGAAACAAACATTGTAATTGGATATTACATTATTGAGTTACATATTGTGATTGAAAAAAATATATTTCTGTATGTTAATATTACCGGTATTTAACATGTTGTGGAGCTTGTTTTTTACTTTTATTTGCTTGTTTTTGTTTTTACGCTTGATTTCCAGTATTCAAATGATACGCTCTTTAATTAATCGGATTTACATCCTTTGATTTTTTTCCACCACGGTTTCATATAACGTACATCTAATTAGTCTTTCAGTATGGGGTGTAAATAAAGAGCATCAAATAAATTTTCTCATTTATATTAAAACGATCCTAAATTGAAATGAGAAAAAAACTTGTCCATCAAAATCAACCATCCGAAGATTATAAATCTATTTTTCGGTGTTGTATAAAACGACGCGGCCCTTCTATAGACTTCCGAATGATGTTATTGTTTCTGAATCGTGTGTTTGTTCGATTTCGTTCACGGTCGGCGACGTGAAATATGATGTTTTGCTCTGTACTGTTCGGAAACAAATTTAAAACCAATAAATGATGCTTTTTTCAGCGCTGCCGCCGGAAAATATCATCAACTTTAATATGGGGCAATAATAAAAATAGGCTCGTGATTTATAGAGTTCAGCGCCGGGTTAATAAATCTGTTGAATATCTAAAGCGATTAACGAGCACAAAAATAACGATTCCAAAAATATATTTCCCTATGAAAAATGGAAAAAAGACAGCGAATATTTTATCGATAAAACATCATTAATTCCAGATGATTTTAAAACTGTATTGATGATCATAACTCGTCTTATTCGGAATGTTCTGAATTGCTTTATTTTTCCATACCAGCTTTAAATACTCATTTTTAAGTTTCTCTAAGGGAATTATACTGGAAAGTACTAAGAAAAATTATATTTGGTTGGATTAATTTTGTAGTTTTTATGGACACCATGATGATATTACGTAATGATAAAAAAATCAAGATAATCCACTGGGATTTGAAACAAAAAAATTATAGGTATTATACGGTTACTACAACACTCTGTAACTGCGAGAGGCATGGACAGAATTTTGAGCAATATTTCCTTGTCACAACGTATCCCAGGCTTGTTCCGAACTAATAAAGATGATCAGCCTATGCATATTCACATCGCAAATAGATGTCGATCATTAATCAATTTGCTGCATATGTTCATATTGATTTCGTACAGTAAGAAGTTCGTATAAAGTACCATTTGTCGCATTCTCAGATGCTTATAAGATAACTCGAACCTCTTACCTCGTTCATAACTCTAATTTTCAAGCCATGTTACCCATATCATCGAAACGGTAGAAGTAGTAATGCTCCCTTGCATCTCTATATCACAGAAATTTCTTTTATATTAATAGTATATCAGGAAAGGAAATCAATATTGGCATTGATTTCATTATTGATTCACGTGAAATTTATTCTGGAATGAGGTTTCTCTTCAACTGTTTCTCTTCCATTACTTAAATCCTTGCATTTATAAGGAATTAATTTCTTTATTTAGACAAAATTTGCTCCAGAAATGTATTCATTTAAAAAATCGCCAACAAACATTTTTAGTAATAAAAGACTCTATAATATCTAACTATAATAACTATCAAGCGAAATGATGAAAGTTATGTCGGATATCAAGGAAAATCAAGTCCGACAAAAGCAATAGTTAAATTTATACGTAAAGCGGGCGAATTTTTGAAACAAAATAACAAAACAAACATTGTAATTGGATATTACATTATTGAGTTACATATTGTGATTTGTCACATTCTCGGATGCTTATAAGATAACTCGAACCTCTTACCTCGTTCATAACTCTAATTTTCAAGCCATGTTACCCATATCATGGAAACGGCAGAAGTAGTAATGCTCCCTTGCATCTCTATATCACAGAAACTTCTTTTATATTAATAGTGTATCCATACCTTTTCAAATTTATTGTTTTTCAAAATGGTTTGAAATGACATGGTGCATGAACTAAATATCAGTAGTTCATGCATATATATATATTTGTGACAAGGTGAAGGAATTGAAATGGAGGTGGGCAGGCTATATAGCGAAGCGATATGATGACAGATGGACCAAAGCAATCTTGGGATGGATACCGCTTGATCATAAGCGTCCACGAAGAAGACCTAAAATACAATCGATCGATGACATCATCAACTATATTGGACCCGAATAGCAGAGGAAAGCTTAGGACCGCGCAAGTTGGAAGCATGTTAAGGAGGCCTTCATCCTGCAGTGGATCGACAATGGTTGAATGATAATACGAGCCTTTAAATGATTATAGCTATAATATTCTACTGGTATGAAATAGAGCGACTTAAACTTGACTATTAATAAGACAGTTTACTTGGCAACAAACTAATGCAATCTTTAATTTTTACAGCACCCATGTGAAAATGTAGGAAGTAAAAAAAGCGTGCCTTGGTTTGATAATACCGTGCGTTATAAATAATAGCTGATATACAGTAGATGTATTCTATGGGAAGTATACGGAGGTTATAGTAGCATGTGGGTTCCATTTTCGCGGTAATATTAATAAGCTTTCACTGACAAGTGACTGGTATGATTGTCAAGAATTAGGAAAGTGGGGTTTTGAGTAGTTGCACTAATATGTTTGGCAAAATGACGAAGCCATTTTTCAAAAAGATCTTCATTAATCCACCCTGATTTTGAGCATAATATTCAGCTCCAATGGGCCACCCAATCTTAAGGCTTAACTTGATCTTTTGGTGTGGGTATATAAATATAGGTGGTACTGTGACGTTTTGCCTACGTTCTCCGCTCATAATTTGACTAACTTGTTTAAGAGTCCTTTAGGTGAATAAATTGTCTCAGGCCTTTGCACAGTTGAAACTCCTGTTTCATCAACATTAAATATTCTTTTGGCTGGATAAGCATTCTCCTTCATCGTATAATTTAAATTACGAAAAAAAAAAGTTTTATTAAAACCCAACACTCTATTCTTGCTTGTTAGGTCAAGAGCTCGCAAAGAGATCCCAGGATTTCTTTTTAAGAACGTATACACCCTGCGAGTACCTTTCATGCCTTTCTCTGCTGAAAAAATATTTTTAATGTCCTTTGCAACCTCAAATTCATAAGCCAGTTTGCGTAGCTATTGTTGTGTAATTCCAAAAAAAGTTTTAGTCAAAATAACAACATGGCCAGCTAACTCATTTTCATCATTCTTTGAAAACATTGCCTTCCGTCCCTGTCGAGGATCATAGTACTCCCCATTTTTTAATCTGTCTTTTATAGAAGATTCTGGAAGCATAAATGATCTTGCAACATTTTTTTATTCTCCTTCAAGCATGTACTGCTTCTAAAGAAGCCTGCATTTGAAGTGCCACCCAAGTTCCCTTTTTTAGTTTTGTTGCACATTCAGCAATCTGTAAGAGAACAAACAAAAGTAAAATATATAGTTGACAATATCGCGCAATTGTACCGCTACGTCATTCTGTTTTGACACCACGTCAATATCTACGAATAAGATTTTAGTCATAAAAACTCATTTCTGCTATTTCTAACACAAATTTATAATTCAAAGCATACTACTACAATATAGGTTATCATGAAAAAGTGGAACATACCTGAATCTGTTGGTTATGCAAAAATTATAAGAAATGCCCGCGAAAGTTGTTAGGGACAGGTGAACGAAAGACAGGTCAGATGCTTGTGATGACGAAAACCTGATAATGTTTTCTGATGCTAGCAGCTATTTGGTGGAAAATATTAACATTTGAAAAAGTCTCTCAAACCAGACAAGAAACCCTTCATAAATTCTGCAATTGGTTCAATAATAATAAATTCTTAAATTATGTATGCAGGACCCATTTTATAATTTTGTCTGCTCAAACCCATATCATGAATGAGTACAGAAACATTTTGTGCTGAAACAAATGAATACAAAAACATTTTGTATAAATTGTTCATAATTTTTTTCGACAACAGATTTTGCCCATGATATTTATGAGTTATGGAAAAAGTTAGCTGTTACATCACATACTATCCACGGCTAAAATAAGTAGGCAACACAAGTTGAACCGTTGACACACCGTTGTACACCAAGGAACTCCTTTAAGTATCGAAACAAGTTAAAATATTTGGATGTAAGGTCTGAACTGTAAGGTGGATGATCCAGTTCTTTCCATCCAAAAGACCTGATTATACCTTGTGTTTATACCGAAACATGTGGCTTTGTATTGTGATGGAGAAGGAAGACAGTAGGCCACACCGCTTGTTTTGTATGGCAAACCGGATTTTTCTTAAGGTGGCACAATGCATCTCATAAAATCTACTAACAAAATCTCTTTCCTGTCTAAAAAGACAGTTATCATGATCTTTAGTGCTGAAATTGTTTGTTTGGCTTTCACTCTGGTTGGCGACGATTTGTGTCGCTATTCCATTGACTGTTGCTTTGACTCGTGAGTCATGTGAGACCTACAAGTCTCATCTCCTGTAACGATGTGGTCTAACAATTCGTCTCATCAAAAACTATAAAGCACAGCCCAACCTCTTTGTTTTGTGATCGTCAGAAAGCAGTCGTAGAATCCACCGAGAACACAATTTTCAGTTTTAATTCAGTTTCTCCGAAACAATGGTGTAGAAAACTTACATTGAAACCTGAGGAAATTTACTTAATAACTGTGAAATCGTAAATGGTCGGTTCTCTCGAATTTTGTTGTGCACATGATGAACCACATTATTACTGTAAACCTCACAAATCTGACGGTGAATTTCCGCTGCTGACAAGTTTCTTGCACTCAAGTATCGAATTACCGATCGTATCTCATAATCCGCGGGCGAATCAATTTTCTTAAACCCAGAGACAGAGGATACGGCTGCAAATGGTACCTAAAAGCATGCTGAAGGCAGATTATTCTCACGCAAGCGTTATTCTCACTTTCATTTACAAAACGGGCCTTATTGAAAAAATACCCCTCGTAAAATTCGTCACTATTGTAAAATGTCGATCAAATTTTTAACTCTTGACCTTGTCCTCACTACATATTTTGGAAGGCGATAATTAAATTAGGTTTAATTATCTTTTTTTCCGCTTCATTGATTTAAGCTAATTGAATCTAAGCTATATCACAATGGGGTAAAAAACTTTATATTAAATTACCACAGCTGTTCAAATTACCACAGATTCAAAGTGTTATATCAACGTTATAATATCTTAGCTGAATACATGTCATTAATAATTAAATTATATATTTTTCGTATGTAGCACGTCTTGTATTGATTCATGTTCATTTATCGATACATGCTTTGTATTGAGAATTGAATGTGAATATTCTCATGAGAATTGAATACATTATTAATATTGATATTTTTATTATTTTTTTTAATTATAAAATTAACAGGAAGGAGTATTTTTATGTACATATAAATAGGCACAGAAACGGTCATATTGAAGCACCACAGATGACTCATTGTTTTGGAATTTTGGTAGTTGGTGTCAACAACTTAGAAGTTTAAAAGAAGATTTGAACAATTTTAGTGGGTTTTAATCAATAATAAGTGCCCAAAAAGTGTACTGGAATATTCTTTTTGTGTGTTCTAGTGTAAATACATCTTAATACTTATTATACTGGCAATAAAAGCAACAATATTGCAAGTAAGGCAAACACACAAAATATGGTTAGTTGTGCGTCTTGTAATTGTTCCCTGACACGAGAAAATCCAAATTTAGGAGTAACATTACATAGGTAAGTTCTTTTAATTCTAAATTTGTCAATTATTTAGAAACAAAACCGTATTTTGTTTAAATGAAATATTAAGGTTATGAAACCAACAAATCGCCTGGTATCCATAGGCGTATTCAAATTGATTTAGGAAAAATAATATAATTATAATGTTATTCAAGATATTGATTTTTTTTTTAGAACTTAATTTTTTAACATATATTCTAAAATGTTTACTTTTCTGAGATATTGGGCCGTAAAAATTCATATTATTTTTTAGTTTTTTTACTCATATAAAGAATTTAATAAAAAATGTAACTAATAATACAGAGTGTTACCTGTTTTTACAATCCTTTTTTTTCAGAAATTATTGTACTAATAAATGAAAATATTACTTTACCATTTTGATTTGGATTTCATGTTATTAAACTGGTTTATCTTTTTTCAAGGTTTCCCAAAGTGTATTAATTTTATTAAAAAGCCAGACTATTCCAAACCGCAGTAGATTTTTATGTTCCCATCATTTTGCTGAGGATTGTTTTGATCGAACATCTAAGATATAAGTGATACTACTACCAAATGCTGTTCCAACAATTGAAGAGAATCGTTTAACATTTTTTTTATCTTTGTGATAAACATCTTTAATAGCATTTACTCTTGAAATCTAGCTTTTTTTGGTTGTTGTGAAAAATGAGTTTATTCTCGAGTTAATATCTTCCACATTAGTTTATTTAATGACTATTTACACTACAAGAATTAATTATATTTGTAAAAACGCTGTAGTATATGAAAAATACCTATACAAGTTAATTTTGTTTAAGGGACATTAAACACTGGAGAACTAAATATAGAGAGGATATATGGATTTTAATAATAAATCATTTAGAGAATATTACGGCTTTTTACTTCATTTGCGAATATGTATACCTAATTTAAATATGAACATCAATTCGGTGCAGATACAACTGATAACCTAACCAATTCTGGGAAATTATATGATTTTATGACAGGAGATTCCAATTTTTTAATAACTTTTTGTCGTATTGACCACATAAAAGACTTTTTCTTTTTCTTTAAAAAAAAAAAATTAAATAAATTTAAATTTTTACCTTTCTCTGCAGCATCTAGTACGCCTTCATTAATTTAATGCAGTAACGATAATTATGCAATAATTTATTATTTTAAACAACTGTAATTTTTTATCAGTTTCTTGTTTTTATTCATTCTACCCTATGCCACTGCCAAATCGGCAACAGCAGTCGGCCATATATAGCTACCATTCTTGTCCCACTTGCAGAACCATATGCTCTTTCCTGTAGTTTTATATTCAAAGATTATTTTCTATAGATTTAAGCTACCCCAAATCGTGTGGACCTTAACTCGATGTTTGACTTAGGTTCTTGTTTCTGAATCGTGTAACTGAAGATTTGTAATTATAAAATAATTTATATTTTATCCTGAATATAACTATATTGACTTCTCATAAGAAATAAATATTTCGTTTTTATTTTAAAAATGTGTTTTTTTTTTATAAAACGTTAAAGCATTTGACCTTATGAAATTTTTAAAAGTTTTAAAAACAGCCAAATTTAAAACTGTCCCAAAAAATACTTTTAAAAACATTTGGCATATTTTATCGTTATAAAATTGCCTGTCCTTTTTTTTATTTTTCATTAAAAATATACTTTCCCTATATTCAAAAGATTTATTAACCCGGCGTTGAACTTTATAAATCTCGGGCCTATTTTTATCATTGCGCCATATTAAAGTTAATGGTATTTTCCGGCGGCAGTGCAGAAAAAAAGCGTCATTTATTGGTTTTAAATTTGTTTCCGAACGGTACAGAACAAAACATCATATTTCATGTCGCCGACCGTGAACTGAACAAACACACGATTCAGAAACAATAATATCATTCGGAAGTCTATAGGAGGGCAGCGCCGTTTAATAATACGCCCAAAAATAGATTTATGGTCTTCGGGTGGTCGATTTTGATGGACACAATTTTTTCTCTTCTATTCAATTTCCGATCATTTTATTATTGATGAGGAAATTTTTTACGCCATGCCAAAAAATTAATTAGCCATATGTAATTAGACGCTAAATATGAAGACTTATTCGTACACTGTTAGTTTACATGTATTAATTTTTCAGTACTACACCAAGGCACAAATAAGAGGTTGTTCAATAAGTGTCAAAACTTTAAAATGAGATACAATGATAAATACAAGTGATAATCCGGTAATTTTATTTTGAAGGTTATGTAATGGCATTTTATTTTGAAAATAATGTGGTTCAAATGTCCTCTTTGGCTTGATCTGATGGAAAGCATTCTGAAGACCGAACTTTGGATTATTCTTTCACACATATGGCGGGCATATTTTCAATGGTGGCCCAAATTTCGTTTAAGGTCAAGAATTTCTATAGCGTTCTATATTTCTATAGCGTTCCTATAGCGTTCACCATTAACAGGAACATGATTTTTATTATCGTCTTTAAAAAAATAAGGCCTTATCACCACTTCAGTCCAAAAATCGCCCCAAGCAGTAGAAGCATCTTTCTGTTGATAAAGGGGTAACTTCTGAATCAGTAGGTGCTTCTCATCAGCTCAAATCCGGCAGTTATATTTCTTCATAAACCTATTAAGGCAGAAGTGCGCTTCGTCGGAAATTATTATTTTTCTCCAAAGTGCGGCCCGCCTTCAAACCGTTCTAGAGCCCAATTTACAAATAGTCAACGCAAATCATAATTTCCATGGTGAATAGATACAATATACTGAACACAGAAATCAAATAGTGACATTTGCGTTTCAAACTGTGTTGCCGCTATTATGTTTCAAAGTTCTGACACTCCTATTCGAAAACTTTATAAATACTACTTACTTGTAATAGACAAACAGATTACCAAAACGTATTATGACTTCCTATTTCGTAAATTAAACATAATAACTAACCTATTTAAATCCGCCTCTCATGCACTTGTTATTGGAAGTTGGGATTTACAGATATGCTAAGGGCAAGTTAGCAGTGGCGGCTCGTGGGTTTTTGATGTGGGAGGGCGTAGATAAATAAAATATAGTGTTTTGCTCCGAAAAATTGTTTACTGTGATAAATGCTGGAGAGGCGGCGTCCCAACACCCTTTTTCACGAGCCGCCACTGCAAGTTAGATCACGGAACGTTACAAGTTCATGGAATATTAGATTCATAATATAAAGTTCATCAACATACAATACGAGAAAATTGTATTAAATTTAAAATAATCTTCAACCTATTTAGCTTTAATTAAATAGATTTAGTCCAAAGATGTTACAATTTTTTAATACCCATAGCTTAATACGATTTATGCAACTCTGCAAAATAAGCGATTGTCTCAGCTTTAAGTCTCACATTTGAAGATGAATCCGCATCCAGTGAGATAATTTCTCAGCTATTGGATGAGGAAGTGAATACTTTTGTCTTTCAGTGAATACTGAAAGGCAAATTCGACTAATAAGGTAGATGTAGGAGCACTTTAAAGTGTAACTCATGGGGTTGCATCAACAACTCGAGAAGTACATGAAGGCGTTTTTTCGAGGTGAAAGATAACTTTCTTTTTGGCCACATGGAGATATTTAGCCTGAATAGCATATTTTAATTACTGCTTTAGTGATGCGTAATACTTCTCGATGATGAGGTTACTTGGTGCCAGGTAGCCTCTGAGCACTAGACCCTCGACCATCGTATAAAACTACAGTCATGAGTTTTTCTATCAATAAAACCAATTTTACCTTCTGTACTAGGCGCCTAGTACACAGCTAGCGTTTTTAATCAGTGAGAAGCACTGTCCAGAATATCATTATATTGTTGCTCAAAGTGCATATGATATTTAAATGCATATAAATGCAAACATTGAAATTAAAAAGCGCCATGGACGTCAAAAAATTGTCATACCACAAGTTGGCAATGTGATTTTATGATTCTAGAGAATTTGTAGGCAGCACATGTAGATCGACTATTGAAATTTTTACTAATATATCAAAAGATTATATGAAGAAAATTGCTGGATTTCTTTTCATTAAACCAACGGTTGTTCGAATACGAGTGTTTCAATAATGCTTAAGTCGTTTTAACAAGCATAAAGCTGCTAGTATATATTATTTTGTAACTATGAATGATCCATAACTATATACCACAATCCAAACACTAAAAAATAATAGTGCGTAGACTGTAGTAATAATAGTGTCTAACACAAAAGGTCATGGTTGATGTATTGAGGGACCGTAGAGAAAGTTTGAGTATATATTTTCTTGAGAAAATTAAATCGATAAGTCAAGTATACTAGGCCATGCTTTTGCATAAATTGACTGAAGAAATTCGTACAAAAATTCGCATTGTCTAGTTATCTCGATATTTGACGAAAATTGAAATCTACTTATTTTAATTCCTCAGCGGATCCTGGAATTACACTTCTAAGATACGGGGGTTCAAGTCCCCGGGGTCCCCAGTCATATCCTGTGTATGTCTAGTTATGTCTATTCTCGTTATTCCTAAACAGTGAGCAACCGTGGGCATGGTTGCATGGCACCTAAGGGGTCGCGAACGGTGTTTCTGGGGTACCTGGGGTAACATTATAAAAGGGATAGTTTCCTGCGCAGATTTAGCTAACTGCTCAGACGAAGAAATTATTGAAAATATGGAGTATCAAGACGTAAATAGACTTTGTAGAATTATCCCTAAGGGTTCTAAACAGAATTCTTCATAAGCACTGCCTGTTCTCTCCTTTAAGATACACACCCTACCAACAAGAGTAAATGCAGGATGGTACTCACTCCGGGTTCGACCTTACATCCCTCCGCCTCTAAGGTGTTTCCAATGGCAACAATTCGGTTACATATCCTATCGATGCTCCTCTACTGAAATGTATCCGTCGTGTGGTTATCCAAGTCACAGTGAATCCCCATGTTCTCTTCAACCTATGTAAGTAAACTCTCAGGAATCTCATTCTCCACGATACAAAGGGTGTTCAATATACAGAAGAGAGTTTGAGATACAAAAAGTAAGAATTGTCTTAGGGTTATCATACCCAGACTCAAAAACGAAATATCACTCTCTACATCCTTCCAGTAACATAAATTACAGCAAAGCTGTAACATCACACCTCGTGACCCCTTCCAGGTTCTATGTGTCGGTCTCGACGAAGTGTGACTTCGGTCTCTTTCCCATTTTATCCAGATCCAATCCAGATCCTCAATCCTCTCTACCGCCGCCGTCCTCCTCATACCTAACAACCCCTTCGATAGTCCCCTTCCCTCAACACTCAACAATCCCTCCTCCCCAGAGCTGCGGCTCCTCCACTAAGCATCTGTCCTCCCTTTCTCCCATCCTCCGTTCTCAGTCGAATCTGATACTGATATATCTCCCGACAAATCTACCCCGACAAGTGGTCAGCTGAGCGTCACTAAGCCCAAAACATTTGGATTTTTTCCGAATCCAAAACGGTTTCATTATCGAGATCCTCCTTGAACTCTTCTGTTCGGGGTACTCTTGCCAATAAAAAACTAACGAAAAAGAAAATTATCCGCAATCATCACTCAGGTCATGTCAGTAGACGTATAACCTAATCGGGACCATAGAAATCTCCAATCAAAGGGTTCTAAGAAGAAGACATAGATAACCTCTGTCTCTTTAATACTTTAAACTTCATCCTATTTACATTCACTATAATTCAATGGAACCTAGGAGGTTTCAATACTCATATTTATGAGCTAAAACTCATCACTGCTCAGTACAATCCCCAGGCTATATTACTGCAGGAAACAAATTTTAAAATCAATTTAAAGTAAGATAGCTCAATAGTAAATCAATAGATAGCTCTCAGATCAGCCATTAGAATTGAACTAGAAATACCAATCACTCTCTGCAGTATTTACCTTCCACCATCTTCCTTTATATCAGAAGCTAAAGTGCAGGATGTGATGTCTCAACTCCCCTCCTCCTACATCATATGCGGGGACTTTAATGCTCCCAGTGCAACATGGGACTCAACACATACAGATTCCCGGGGTCAATGGATGGAAAAAATCTAATCAACCCTCCTGCTCCTACCCACTTCTCCCTCTCAACCGGATCATTCTCCTCGTTAGACTAATCCGTCTGCTCCACTTCTCTTATCCGTAATATGCAATGGAGCCCTGTTGGGGACCTCAATAGCAGAGACCTCATATACCAGTCTCTTCTATAACTTCAGCATCATCAAACACCTACATTAATAGGGATTCAGAGGTTCACTTTGTTCACACAAAATTCATTAATAACTTCTTATCAAGTGGCATTTTTGCAATAAGAATAAGATGTCAAATGTCTTCCTTTCGCGCTTAGGAGAATGGGGATCGTTCGCTTAGGTTATCGTTCGCTTAGGAAAATGTATCTAACAGCAATCAGGTCTAAGATAGATTACGGCTGTACTGTATACTATTCTGCTCCAGCCTCTTATTTTAAAGTGATTGATCGGATTCAAAATTCTGCTATCAGAATGTTCCTGGGACTTTTCCTCACTACCCCTGTCACCAGCCTGCTCTGCGAAGCAGAGATAGAACCCTTATTGTTTCGGCGAACCCAACTTCTTATAAACTATTGCTACAGTTTGGCTTCTAGGTCATTTCTTCCCCAAGTCAACACTCTCCTTAAACCCCCCTCCTTCCATCAACCTTCCTCCTCACTATAGGACTTCATCCTCGCCAAAACGCTCGCTTCATCCTTGCTTCACACCGTTACATCACTCAAGGACAAATTCACCTCCCCCTCCTCCACCTAGAGACTGTTACCCAATAACTCCTTGAAAATATCCTCCATGGTCCTTTCATTCCATTCTTTTTCACTTCTTACTGCTTCAATATGATAAACATACGTCAGTATCTACTTTCGATCATCTCTTTCATTCTATCCTGAATACACTTCTCCCGACTAACATTATCTTTGCAGATGGTTCTAAATAAAACTCCGGAGTGGAATCCGCATTCGTATATTACTCACAAGGCTCCTCTACTCCCACTTTGGTCTCCTATTATCGACTAAGCTCCCAATCCAGTATTCTGACTGCAGAAAATCTAGCTATGGAAAAATCCCTTTTATTCATATATACTCAACCTCCATCTAAGTAAGTAGTTTGCTCGGACTCCACTAACTCACTAAGATTACTAGAAAAATGGTCAAATAAACATCTAATTACATCGTTATACTTGGACCTCATTGAAGATATTCTTGCTCTTGGCTCATATCTCCAATTTATATGGGTCTCTAGCCATTATGGCATTATGGGAAATGAGAGAGCGGATACCGAGAGTAAAATAGCGTCTACTACAGGATCCCCTTGTCACACTATAGTATCCTCTTATTAAATTATTAAAAAAGAGATACAATATAGTTGGAAGTCTTTGGAGGGACGTAATAATATAAAAAATAAAACAGACTTTTACATCAACAACTTTCTGTTATTTCCTTCCAGAAGAATATCCACAATTTGGTTCAGATTAAGAACGAGACACTGTGCTATTACTCATCAACATCTTTTGAGGTCTGAACCTCCTCCCTTCTGCTCTCAATACTGTGTCGCGCCTCCATTAATATCAGGACACGTCTCAAACTCTGAAATAATTTACAATCACTCTTGCGGTTAAATAACCTCAATTTGCTTATCTCATACTTGAGAGAAATATCCATCGTATATTTTATATAGTCCATCTCTTTCCACTAATAGCGTCATTCTCCCTCTTTTCTCGTTGCTTTCAATCTTGAGGGCTCCTCTCAGTCTACTCCATTCTCATAAGCTTGGGCAACATTCTCCAACACCAGCTTTATCGCTTACATCTCCACTTTAAACACTAACAGCCTTCTTCATCAATATAATATGGTCGCTAAATGGTCACTGTTACCGATTCGACCTCCATTAAAGCTTACAAGTTGTTCCTTTTTAATTTGGCATAATTACTAGAAATGATGTGGTGCACATGTGGCATTTTAACATTTTGAATTGAGGTACAAAATGAATGTTTAGCTTAGTAGCATGAATTATTATCATATTTTTAGCAATCATATACAGAAACATAAAGGCAATCAAACAAAAATTATATCAGTTTTTGAGTTCAAGAAATATTTACGAGGGTTATTATTTATGTATCCGGAATAATAAATAAAAACAAATATTTATCATTGAAAATGGATTTATTCTTTTTCAAAATATTCTCCGCGATGATCGATACACTTCTGCATATATTCGAACCAATTTTTGTAATACTTTTTCGATTCCGATTGTATCTCCAAAATATCAATCTTCTTCTGGCGTCGAAAATTGTTGACCACGGAGTTTATCCTTCACGGACGGGAACAAACAGAAATAATTGTCGTCGCTGGTTGTTTTTTCTTATTTTTTTTAAAGACCTATGTCAAATAAATGATTAAGTATCTTTCAGAATTGACCATTCTACAATTATCTAGTGGCATTGTAGCCACATGCCCATTTATTCCAAAAAAACGGGCGACTATTTGCTTGGAAGTGCTTCTTATGCGAACAACTTTTGTTGGGTTTGGCTCATTTTAAAAGAACCTCACAGCCGACTTCTGTTTAGTTTCGGGCTCATACACATAGATCCAAGGTTCGTTAGGTGTGTAGATGTTATATGTTCCTAAATGTTCCTGTAAAATCTTGTGTATGTTTATCATACTGAAGCACATGGATGCCTCAATTTCACAGTATGCTATATAATGATCTTGCTTTATCAGTTCGCCCGTAGTATCGATGTTTTCTGGCACAATAATCTATTTTGGACGACCTTCTTTAAATTCATCCGTGAGCGAACGACGGCTACGATCAAATTCACTAACCAGTGGTTTTAGATGGTGATTCATCGCCAAAAATCGAAGTGAATTGATCGATGAACTGTTGTTGAGACAATCCACGCGAAAGTCGTAGTAAATCATCGCACGAAGATTCTTACTAATTAATTCCGTTTTTTTGCCTGTGATGAAATTTTCAAGTTACTAGAAAACACAAACAGTCTCCGTATGACAAAAAGTTTCTGAGTACGTCAACGATTTGTCAGAGGTCAGATAGCGCCTATCAAAGTCATTGCTACTAATTCGGGATACATAAATAGCTACCTTCGTAGTATAATGTGAATATAGTGAGAAGGATTAATTTAAATTTTCTTCAACATTGATATTATAGATATTGAAGAAGACTAATGTATATACTATGTGCTATAATTGTAGATTACTTATAGTATATGTAGATTATATAGTAGATTGTATTTTCCAATCAGAATGTCAGAACTATGAAACGAAATAGTGTTTTATATGTAAATGCCAGTCATAAACGGATATGTCCAATATATTGCGTTAGTTCACCAAGAAAAGGTACATGACTTGTCAGTGTGTAGAAATCGGAAGTTGAAAGACGACCCTCATTTTGGGGAAAAATATTATTTTCCGACAAAACGAACTTCTGACTTAAAGGGTTTGTGAACAAATATTCCGGATATTGGGCCAATGAAATCCCCAAGTGATTAAGAAATTACCTCTTCATCCTTATAAAGTGCGGTTTTTGGACTGAAAGTGTGATAGGGCCTTATTTTTTGTAGACAATAATGGAAATCATACTACTGTTAATGATGAACGCTATAGGAAGACTCTAAAAGAATATCTCTAACCTGAACTGACAAATATGGATACAAGACAGCACAAGAATAAATTCAAGTTTCAACAAGATGGTGCGACTTGTCACACATCTCACCAGACAATCGATTTATTGCAGTTATTTCACGAAATGGTACTGTCAACTAGCCATCAAGGTAATGCGATCTCACGCCACTTGATTATTTTTCGTGGAATATGTTAAATCTCTGGTTTTCAAAAATAAATCCCGAACAATTCGTAACTTTAAAGGAAACATTCAGGTCATTATTGAAAACATACCACGTAATGTGAAAGAGTAATTGAAAATTGGGTCTCCAAAATATATTCAACCTGAAGAAAAAATAATGGATTGTCTGCATCACAGCTTGATGAATTAGCTTAAATGACTTGGCGTATGCCTTCAAAATCTATAATGTTTATGGATTCCGCAATTAGTTTCTTCAACATTTTAAAAATACTAGGATTTTAAATGATACACTTGTAGCTTTTTAATGTTTCTAACACTTGTAGCGTGTTAACGTTTGAAACATTAAAAAGCTACAAGTGAATCATTTCAAATCCTAGCATATTCAAAATTTATTTTGAGAGGTCGAATCGAACGTTACTGATCTTTCATGTTTGTTGCTTTTCATTGAATTTTTAGAATCCTAGCACCTCAGAAATTTTATCACCCTCATCTATAAGGATTAAATTCCCACTACACTTTAAACTATTTCTGTATTATATTAAAACATTTATATTACAAAAATTAACTGAATTTTTCTAAAAACATACAACCATACAATTACTTCATAATAATGATAGTGAAAAGAACTAAACTGCTACCATATAACTTCGTAAATAACTTCGAAAATATCAAAAATGTACGGGTTCATTTATAATAAAAAAAAATGTGTTACTAGTGCTATGAAATGAAAATGATGTTATGAAAAAAATTACTTCACAATCTAATATTTAACGATAGATAAATTAGCCTTGTATCCAAAGCTGGATTAAATACTCTACAATTGATAAATAAATTGTAACTTTTCCATAAATTTATGGCCTTGTCGACTGACTGAAATAAGCTAATCCTTCAATTTATAAAAATTAAACCGTTCTTGATCATTTAATCTTTCGTCGTTCAGTCCAACGAGCCTCGATGTTCGGTTCCAGAAGTCCATTAGCTCAATCATTTATTTTTCAGCGTAGTGGTGTCCCATCCCAGTGGACTGAAAGTAATGAGATTTATGTTTATTTCAATAAACACAATTATCTGAACGGCGAAAGGCAGATTGACAATATCGTTCTAATGGAAACGGCGTTCTAAACACCATATGTTTTAATAACTGTCCGAAATTTACGATGATCGAAACTAAGGGACGCTGTAAATCAAATTCAATATCCGTAACATCGGCTAATGGTAATCAAGTTGCCTCATGTTCTGGTGCTATTAGTACATAAATTAGTTCAATGACGTTATAAACAAAGATACTGTACTGGTCTTTCCCCGTGGAGTATCACGTGAATTTATTTGTTCCCAGATGGGTGCTGACATACTACCTAATTGATTTATCAGAAATTGATTGTTTGCGCGTTTATATTGCAATTTCACCATTGTGTACCTAGCCAAGTGATCTGAAAAATTATTATTTCGCTTTTATTTAAGAAAGGAGAGACTTTTCTTCGAAAACATGCTTATATTTTGAAATTGTTGCAAACTAGACTTACAATGAAAATATTGAGAAAAAGCAGAAATTAATTTATCGGTTTGAATTTGCCTGCCTTTTTTTTGACCCTCCCTCAGTACTAGTATTAATTTACGAAATTAGTTATCAAGACTGTGATCGAAGGTATATTGGGCAAACAAAAAGATCCATATTGACAAGATATAAAGAACATATTGCCCACATTAGATATGGGAGAAATGAAAAATCTTGTGTTGCCCAACATGCAATCGAACATGACCACAGTATAGATATTAGTAATTTAAGACTAATTAAAAGTGTTAATAATAATAGGGCTTTGGATGCATATGACAGCATTCAAATAGAAAAATGTAAGAAAATCATGATATACGACCGATTCCTTTCAATCAACTTTTTCAATTATTAATGTAAGGCTTAGTACATTTCACGGTTCATGATTTTTACACGCTTCGTTAGATATGGTTTTCATATAAATAGAACATAGTTTAGTTTTAGAATTAGATTAAATCATCTCCTGATGATGCTAACATGGTTAGCGAAACGTCCCAACAACAGTTGGGAACAGTTTTGAAACAGTTCAAAAAAGTGTTTTGATGTTTAGCGGTAAATCTCTTCAAGTTTAGTGTTTCACACCAAAGGTTCCAATAGAAGAATTGATTTACGATGGCTACACGGTCAGCGAAACTAAATCTTTATCGTAAGTACACTACTAAAATTAGGCTTATTGGAGCAGATATTTGGTTTCTTAAGTCATGCCAGACTAATAAAATACTTCCCAATTTTATTAAAGTTAATATTTCAAAATCGTCCAAAATATGTGACAAAATAACTAATTTTGCAAAACAGAAATGGCTTGACTTAGAAATCAAACATTTGTACAGTAAAAGGAGTATGCTTGAAATTCAGGCGTACAATCATTACAAGAAATTAACATTTCAATGAAGTAGTGTAGAACGTGAATGTTGGTGCAATTTTCAAAGGAATATGTTCACAGCAGTAAATAGTAAATTTATTAAAAAAATGTCATTTTTAAATAAAAAATTTAAAAAACTCAAAATTGAGCTGTCGAAAGAACATATTCCAGAAAAGAGCATGAACATCGTAGAAAATCTTTCAACTCAGACGTTCGACAATCCAGAACTAGATATTTTAAATAAAGGCATAATAAGAATCAATTTTGCTTTGCCGGCATCCCGCAGTGCTTTGGAGGATATGGTAGCCCGTATTGAAACTGGTATTAAACACTTACCGGAGTCTTCCAAGGCTTTCGTCAGAGAGTCATGTAAAAGTAAAATTGCAAAAAATATTTCAAATAAATATCAAAAAATGCCAAATATTTCTAAGATTGTCAAGCGTCTACGAGAGAAAGATTGTTTTTATTTAAAAGCTGATAAGGGAAATAAGGTTGTAGTAATGGACAAACCTGATTACTTTGAACGCGTTGAAAAATTAATTCAAGACGGTCCTTATAAACGATTACCTAGGAATCCATTGTCAAAAATGATTAACGAAGTTAGAGATACATTGAAATCTTGTAACGGCCTTATTTATCCTTCTCTGAAAAGCAAATTACATGTTTCTAATCCAAAACTGCCAAGATTGTATGCTCTACCAAAAATTAAAAAACCAGGAAGATGAGTGAGACCAATTGTATCAGCCATTGATTCTCCAACATACAACTTGGCAAAGTGGTTAACAAAGGAATTTGAAAATCTACCAAACCAACTACCTTCCTGTTCTGTGATAAATTCAACCAAATTCATACAAAAAGCCAAAAATTCACATCTACAGGAAGGTGAAGTTTTGGTTTCCTTTGACGTTTCATCGTTGTTACGAGTGTCCCGATTCCGCATACCTTGAAATACCTAAGGCTTTCACACCAAAGGTTCCAATAGAAGAATTGAACTAGTATTAATGTTCCATTATTCTAGATTTTACTTCCATTGTTCTAAATTATTCTTAAAAATGTTTCTAGAAGTTTTTACAAACATTTTCATGAAGTTTTCGATAGAGGGATATTCAAGTTTTTATAACGACAATTTGTATACCATTTAAATCAATCAATCTATATCATTTTTATCAATATCCTTTAAATTTATATCAAGGTGGGTAAAAAGCACAACACTCAGTATACATATTTAAATTAAACTGAAATGTTAGATTAGGTATATCTTAAACCCAAAAACTGTAACGTTTTTCGTTTGATTAATTTTATGTATCTGTTTATAATTGCTAAAAATGTGGCAATCGTTCATGCTACAGAACTACAGGTAGTATTCTTGTAGTTCTATTAAAAGTGCTATAATGCCACCAGTTCGTGCACTACATCTTGCAGTCAATTATCCTAAATTGGAAAGGAACGACTTGTTGGTATTAAAGAAGCAGATTAAAGTTTTCGTAAAATATCTAGCTGATTGAGTATTGCTGCTTCCATTGTTACTATGAAGATATAGATAAAAAGGTGGAAAGTTGTACATAATGTTGTACACAGAAATGAAGGTTGAGAGAATGGAGAAGGATTAGAAGAGAAGGGAGTGAGAGTTGCACACACGTATAACTTTCAAGTTATTTCAGAACTATTCAAAATATCCAGCTCGTGAGTGATGCCCTTACTTCACCTACAATTCGAACTATTTCGAGAAAAAATCTTGTTCCCAATTACTTATGAAAGCTATAGATTTTGTTATGGTATACGCAAAAAATCAGCGCTTAGTCATAATTTATTTTCTAAAAACATTGAAATCCTTCAGTATTCATTAACCGAATATATTAACTGTTTAATTAATAATTAGCAAATAATGTCATAATAAATTCAATATATTATATGGTATATGTTGGAATTACACATATGTTATAAACAATATAAAAGGAAAATCACTTTAAACGTTCTGTAAAATTTCCTCTATGTTACACAAAGTATATCAATTTTAGTATCTTTACGATTATTATTAGTACTCTTTCGGTAAGTATTCTACGTAGTACAGATACTAGAAAGGTCTAGATACCTCTTAATTTGTAACTTTTTCTACATAAAGTATTCAAGAAACCTTCGAGTCTTTTGATCATGTTTTGATTTCTTCTATGTCATCATTCTTTGAATTAATCCTTTATACTTGAGCGAGTGGATAAATACTGATATTTATATCGCTCAATATTATTCTTCTTCTATATATATATATATATATATATATATATATATATATATATATATATATATATATATATATATATATATATGTGATTATAAACAATATTATTTCACAACATTGTGCAATTCTAGTCCCATAGCTATCAAATTTCCACGATGACATCATTCCATGGTCAAATCCGCCAGTTCTCACAAAAGATGCTGAACAAGCCCTCAAGCGTCACGGCCACCTACAGGGTTCCCACCCAGAAGATGCCTAATAAACACTTTTAATGTATAAATAGTAAAATCGCCAAGAAATAGTGTGCATTACTTAATATTCATTAGTAGCATCATTATTATTGTTTATTTTTCTTTTATATTACAAATATTATATTTTATAAAAAATTAAACTTTTTTAAAAAAGTATAGTTGTTTTGAGTGATATAACAAATTGGCACAGTCGTGCGGATTCTGAAAAACGTCGAAAGAACAAGGAAGTCCTAACTATCGACGGTGGATCCCAATCCTTTAATCAGAAGAACAAAAAACCGGACGAGTCCTCACTCAACGTGCTACGGAAGGAACACCTGGTGAAGCCCCTGGTACAACACGTTAGAGAACAAGACAACTCCAAAAGAACTTCATGCAGTCCACGATCATACTGTAAGTGAATCATCACGTTATACAATTGTTTTTCTTTTATTTTTATTCGAATTTAACACTGTTCGATTTTCCTATTATTAATTATTATTAAGTTATATTAATAATCAATCATTAAATCAATCAAAATGGCTACAAATCAAAACGTAACCGAATTTGAAGTAGAACCATATAAATTGTCCGAAATATTTTCAATAATACCGGAATATGAAGGCGACCAAATATTTTTAAGCACATTTCTGAATGCGTGTGAATGTGCATATAGCATGTCTAATACGGAGCAAAAGAATCTATTAGTCATTCACATAAAAAATAAATTAAGAGGAAAAGCAGCTCAATTTGTAAGCTCAAGAAACCCTAATTCATTTCTTGAAATCAAACAACTCCTAAACCTACATTTTGGCGATTCTAGAGATCTTTCAGCCCTAATCCAAGATTTACAGAGGCTAAAACAACTCCCAAACGAATTTGCCCTTACATTTTATAACCGACTAGAAGTGCTTAATGCGAAAATGCACTCTTGTATTCATAAATCATATATCATATTCATAAATCATAAATATGTCTTATCGAAACAATGGCCCTTAATACACTTCTAACTGGACGTGAACCCCGATTAGGCCCGTTGCAAATATCCAAATTAAATCGCAAAATAATATACCGAGAAAACCACAATCGCAAATTTTAAAATGTTTCTCATGTGGCAAAAACGGTCACTCCTCCAATCAATGTCATTTCCGACAACAAATTACATACAGCCCAAGCAACACACCAAATTTCCAAAGATCAATCAATTTCTAACAGCAAACTCTACCTGGCCCAAGCAACGTCATATCAAACTTTCAAAAATTACCCAATTTTCAACAGCAAATCAGACCTAACAATTTCCAAACTTCACAAAAACCATTTCCACAACAAACTCAATTTCAACCAAGACCTACAGTCATAAGAGAAAACCCTAATTTCCGACCAAATCAACACCGAACTCATTACGTTGGTTTCGATAACAATCAAGACTATTCTGCAAACGATGAAGAATATTCTAACTATGTAGAACCCGATCTTTATTATGAAGAATATCCCGAATACTCATATGATCATCAAAACAACTATCAAGATGATACGTCTTAAACAATGTATGAAAATTTTCCACATACCTAGCCCAAAGAACACCCTCCAGATTTTCCGATCGAACAAGACCCACTTGTACAAATTACAAATCAGATACAAGCTATAAACCTAGACAATATGAACCCGGATTTGAATTTTCCCGAACAAACCTTTCTATAAACCCACTGCTGACTCTTAAATCTCAAAATCTATATCACATAAAAGACGTTACAAATACTTTCAAATTACTTATTGATACCGGCGCAGGAATTTCCATATTTAAAGAAAATATCGTTAAACGTTTTCCTCAAAGATTTCCCGAACAAATTACAATTCAAGGCATAATCAATCAAAAACTGTTTATTACCACATCAACATTTGTACCATTTGCTTTAAACGACCCTCATAAAGTATATATTTTCAACCTAGATATCGATTTCGATGGTATTTTAGGCCTAGATTTTTTAGAACATTATAAATGTGTCATCGATTTAAAAACGAAACAATTAATAACGAACTTTAAAAATATTCCCTTATTCAAAGTTGAAAATCAAGAAAAATTTAACGAAATTATAAATGAACCAATACGTAATACTATTTCAATTGAACCGAGAACAGAAAAAATATTTAAATTAAAATGTAACTTATCCAATACGGATGCAATTCTCTTAACTCAAGAAAAAGAAAAAGTCAGAATTCCAAACGCTTTAGTCCACGTAAACGGAAAAGGTGAATTTCATATGACGATTATAAATTGCAAACGCGATCCCAAAAACTGTCGACTTTTCAGAAATATTACTTGAACCATATGATGACATTGACCCCATTTTTAATTATACGAGCACTGAAAGCGATATTAATATACCGGTTGATAGAAAAGAAACAATTTTGAATCAACTACGAATTAATCATTTGAACGACGAAAAAAAAGAATATATAACGAATCTATGTATCGAATTTAGTGACATATTTTATTTAGAAGGCGATAAATTGTCATTTACCAATGAAATTAAACATCCGATAGAAACCGATAATGCAAGACCTATATCAACAAAATCATATAGATATCCAAATTTTGAAGAACCATTTGTTTTGACGACCGATGCTAGTGCTTTTGCTATTGGAGCAGTCCTTTCTCAAGGTCCAATAGGTAAAGATCTACCTGTAAGCTATGCTTCTAGAACACTGTGTAATGCTGAAACTAAATACTCCACAATAGAACGAGAGTTACTCGCTATTGTCTGGGCAGTTAAACACTTCCGCCCCTATCTTTTTGGCAGAAAATTTACCCTAGTCACAGATCACCGCCCTTTAACATGGCTTTTTTCTATTAAAGACCCAGGAAGACTAGCTAGATGGAGACTTAAGCTAGAGGAATACGACTACAAAATCGAATACAAACCTGGTAAAATTAATAAAAATGCCGACGCATTATCAAGAATCAAAATTAATCACTTCCAACAATGTGCAAAGCTCCAATCGAAAATATCAATTTTAGCATCTAATGACTCTGAGGAAAAAAACGATACAGACGAATCGAAATCAGAGACACTAATCGAAGATCAAGACCAAAAAGTAACCGAAGAATATAATAACTTTGTACACGCTTACAAAACAAAATCAATAATTGACTATTCGAAAATAGAGATAACAAACGATCAATTATTAGACAAAACTCATAAAAACATTATTACCTTTTTTTGGCAAAATAAATTAGAGAATATACATCACCAAATTATTGACGACATCTTCCAAGAAAATATCGATCTTGATGAAAACAAAGTAAACATTCTACAAAGTGAAACTGTAAAAGACCGTAATTATTTCATAATTTTTCTTAATTTCGATCCTGAAAGTGTAGTTCAAAAAATATTTTACTCTTTTTATAAAGACCAAAATAAATTCGATAGTTCCAAAATATATTACATTGAAAATAATTTTCATTTGCCAATCCTAGAAATAATATTCTTTGTATTCGCGAACGAAGACATTAAATTTAAAATCTGTCAGAACATCATAAAGATACCAGACCGAGATGAAATACCAATCATCCTAGACCAGTACCATACAGGAAAAAACAACATACATCGCGGAATGAATGAAACTATTCGTCGAATTAAATCAAAGTATAATTGGATAGGACTTACGAAAGATATGGAACAATTTATTAAAATTTGCGAAATCTGTCAGAAAACTAAAATTTGCAGAAAAAACCTCAGTACACAGAAACAATCAGTACAGAAACACCGAAAACAGCATTTGAAAGAATTAACATAGACATTTTCGAATATCCTACAAGAAATTATGCTCTCACAATACGAGACGAACTAACAAAATTTACACAAGCCTATCCGATCGAAAATAAAAAATCTAGTACCGTTGTTAATACACTGCTAGTATTCTTCCAACATTTTGGCACACCGTTGAGAATACATTGCGACTATGAAGGACTTATGCGAACTTTACGATGTGAAATTAACATTTTCCAGTGTTGGACCACCCACAATGCGAACTTTACGATGTGAAATTAACTTTTTCCAGTGTTGGACCATCCACAATCAAACGGCTCTCTGGAAAGATTTCACGCAACACTGACAGAAATGATTGGAGCTCACGAAGCCGAAAATCCAAATGAACATCCATTCAATATCTTACCTTACGCAATTATCTGCTATAACAACACCAAAAATAAAACGCATGGTTTCACACCATACGAATTAATTTTCGGACACACCTCTGGTAGACCACCTGAAACTCTTTAGAACCAAGCGAACCTGATGACTAAGTATATCCGAGACCTCAATAATAGAATGGAATATTACTACAAAATTGCAAGGGAAAAAACTGAATTACGAAAAGAAAAAGCTAAACTTAGATTTGATAAAAACATTAAAGATATTCCCAAATATAAATTAGGCGATAAAGTATATGTTAAAGATACCCAAATTAAAGATAAAAGTAAAAATTTATTTAATGGACCCTTCGAAATAACTAAACTATTTGACAATTCTGCTATTGTATTAAATCCGCATACAAACATATCTACTAAAGTAAACTTTGACCGACTGAAACCCTACTATGAGTAGTATTCTTTTGGTTTCAGATCACTATGGGTGATGCAAGCTATCGCAGCCCAAGTAGTTCTAACACCCGTTAATAACACCATAGGTATCTTCTACTATGAAGAAAGCAATTTAAAAATGTCAAACAATAAATGGACACTTTTAGTATACAAAGAGTTGGAACCAATCAAGGAAGCTATGATTAATAATAATAAAATAATTTCAGGAATTTTAGATTTACTTAAAGATCAATCACCGAGAACATTAGCCTTTAAAGCCGAAGTTCAGACTCATATCAGTCTATTAAACCAAATCGCAACCTCAGTAGACAAAAAGTATAAAGAAATTATTGCAGATACAAGAAAGCATTATTTGAGACAAAAACGAGGCATATTTAATGGTGTAGGCACAGTATGGAAATCTCTTACTGGTAACTTAGATGCATCAGACGGTGAATATTTCAATGATTGCATTAATAAAATAACACAAGATGAACACGAAATAGAAAATCTCTTAAAGAAACAAATTTCAGTGACAACATCAGTAATAAAAAACTTTAATACGACTATTACAAATCTTCAAATCGATGAGAAAACATTTAACGATGATATTAAATTAATCCAAACAGCTATAATAAATATTTCCGATGATATAGCTTTTTATGAAGCACAAGTTAAAGTTTCAAGCTTATGTGTCAATAATAGATTCTTTGCTCGTATTAAAATGTTACATGGCTCGATCATTACGCCTTTAGATTTGATTGATTAATTGCAAGAAATCTCAAAATCTCTTATTAAAAATAATTTACCATTACTAACTTACTCTTCAACTGTCGGTGATTATCTTGACGTAATCGAACTAGAAGCCTATCAGTCTGATTCTAAAATAATATTTGTTCTTAAAGTTCCTCTTGTCGAACCAGAAACTTACACTCTTTATCATCTTATCCAATTTCAGTATTGGATAACGGAACAGGAGTTTTTCATATATTACCAACAACACACAAATATATTGCGCGTGATGATGATTCATTATTGTATGTATCACCACGAAATTTGGACAATTGTTTTCAACCGTTTCTGGAAATACAAAAATCTGCTTCAACATCCTTCCGTATCCCATAGACAGTGATGCGATTTGCGAAGCACAATTACTTCGACAACTAAATGGATTGCCAAAAACTTGTCAAACAACACTCCTTTTTGCTAAGGACTGCAATGTTTACGAAATTGATCAAAATTTTTGGTTAATAACTGTTTCCGATCCCATACCAGTTACTTTTAAGTGCGGTACAAGAGAAGCAAAATCTGAAATAATAAAAACCAACAGTCTTCTAAAACTACAACCTGAATGCAACGCATTTATTGGAACCACAAGAGTTCATGCCAATTATGCGATCGATAAATATAAAGAAATAACTTATAAAAATCATCCAGTATTAATTCCATATAATTGCTGCAAGGATGTCCCAGATAAATTACACGTTCCAGAATTAAAACCTCTGAAATTAAACAAAATTGACATCGAAGATTTAAACATAGCACAGCATAAACTCAATCAATATTCAGACGAACTGGATAAAATATTAAGCCGATCACCAGTAACCAAATATACTCTTTGGTTTACCATACTTACCATAATATTGATTGTTCTAATCGTACCTCTTTATATGTTGTATAAATGTAGAAGAAGACGCCGCCTTATTGGAATAGAACTTCCCAGCGACAATCCACCGCCACCCCCGATGTCCAAAGCTAATCATGCATATCAACTACTAGTCCCATTCTATCAAATTCAACAATTCTAGTCCCATAATCCAACATAGTCCAACAATATCAACAATTCTAGTCCCATAGCTATCAAATTTCCACGATGACATCATTCCATGGTCAAATCCGCCAGTTCTCACAAAAGATGCTGAACAAGCCCTCAAGCGTCACGGCCACTTACATGGTTCCCACCCAGAAAATGCCTAATAAACACTTTTAATGTATAAATAGTAAAATCGCCAAGAAATAGTGTGCATTACTTAATATTCATTAGTAGCATCATTATTATTGTTTATTTTTCTTTTATATTACAAATATTATATTTTATAAAAAATAAAACTTTTTTAAAAAAGTAAAGTTGTTTTGAGTGATATAACATATATATATATATATATATATATATATATATATATATATATATATATATATATATATATATATTCGTCAATATATTCTCCTTGAAAAGCGATACAATTATTCCAACATTTTTCTAACATTTCTGCACCTTTTTTATACAACGGTTTCTCTTTGCCTTCAAAATATGCCTCATTTTCGCCAATTGGAGCACAAAATATTGGAACAAAATGTCATTCTAGAGAGCATTTTTTTGAGATCTGAGAACAGGCATTAGACGCTGGGGGCGAGATCTGAAAAATACGGTGGATTGGGAAGCAATTCGAAGTTCAACTCATACAATTTAGCCATCGTTGCCAAAGATTAATTAAGCAAAGGTAATGTTTGTCAAGTCATTGTTTTGCTTCAACGGTATTTTTCTTTATCAAAAAGCAATCCTTAATCAACACACGATGTGTATAATATTGGGAAAATCAGACAGTAAATGGTCAGAGCAGCAGGTGCGTCAATATTTTACTTAATGTGACGTGAATCATTTAAAACGTCATATACTTATATATTAAAAATTAGTGCCAGTAATTTCAACTTTGAAGTGTAAGTTTTATTTTTCTTCCGTAACAAAATAAATGAAATTTATATCGAAACACATGGAATAAGTAGATATATAAATATCATATATTTATATAGAAATATATAGAAATCTTAAGAGGCCAATGCAACAAAAACTGAATTATTTCTGAATTTGTTAACAAAATTTCTGATCTGTTTTCTGCAGAAATGGTTGCATTAGGGATACATGTTCAAACACTATTCAAAAAAATTAGAAAATTGTTGTGTAAATTTAGTAAAGCATTTCTCTTATACCCTGTATAATATTTAGTCCGGTATATAAAAATCCATTAAATAATGCATTAAATATAAGATGCAGGTTTCTCATTAACGACTGGATTTTCGTTCGAAAACCGAAGCATAAATTCTAATTAGCCTTATTTAACGTCGCTTCACATTCTCAGGTAAGTGATTAAGGTAAACCAGGTACGTTAAGGGAATCTCCGGCTTAAGGGGCTATTAAATTTGCTTTCTGAGATTGACAACGGTGCAATTTCAAACGAGAATTTTCTGCTTATCGATTAGTTCCGGCAAGGAAATTTATTTCATCAAGATAACACTTTAATTGTTAAATTACAACTTTGTTACTAAATTAAGTTCTTTCGTATTTGGTTGCGCTGTATAAACACAAAAGTGGTATGTTTTATATAGTGTGGGAGCTCTGGAAAATGTTAATGTCTACAAAATGTAAAATAATGCAATACAGCTGTTACTATGTTCTATTTTGGCATATCTGCTAGATCTATCTACCCATTTTTGAAAATGAGGTACTAATGAAAGAAAATTGTTAGAAAACATTCCAGAAATTGAGATTCAAGTCATGGCAGCATTGTGCATAATGCTGAAACAGTCTTGTCCATTAAAATATTAAATAGAGTTGGTTATAAATAATTATATGAGTTTTTATGAGTTTTTTGATATGAGTTTTTAACAATACTTTTTCTACATATATTATCATATTTCTAATATTTTAATATCAGTTAGAATATTCTAAAACTATCTCGTTAATTAATAATAAATTCCTATTACAGCCCTCAAAATAATATGCATTATTCTTTTGGGATTATATTTCAATTCTCATATCATATCGTAAATATATACCTATTAAAAAAAAATTGAAAGAAAAAGATTTTTTTCCTGAAATGAAGAATCTACTTATTTTATTGCATAAAAGATTATTGAGGTTTGATATTAGAAAATGTAATTCCAGGAAGCATTTAATTTAACTATTCATTGTTTCTTATGGATTGTTTAGCATAGTATTATTATTGGAGAGTGGACTTATGAAATGTATTCAAGATTTGTTCTAAATCTTAAATATCCGAAAGTTCTTCACCGGTTGATTTGACAAATTTTGACACAATGTTGCATTCGAATACGCCCTTGTTTTTATATACCTATTATATAAATGTCAAACCTGTGACAGGTAAAAAACATCAATTTTTGAAAAACAGCGCCATCTGTTTGAAGTAAAAGCAGTAAAAGAAGTAAACATACGCTCTAATAAATATTTTACGGCAATGGGAGCGCCATCTGTTGAACGTAATAGCAACACAGGCAGTACTAAACATTGCTCATACCAGACAGCGTGCTTCTTGACAAAATTTTACTACATTTCGATTTGTTTTCATTTTGATTTAATTATTTAACCAGACTGAGCCACAGCAATGCGTGGCCTGGTACAGCTACTTTTAAATAAATAAATATATATTTTTCTAGTATGATATAGGTACCAAATGATGTATTAACACAGTTGAGCCAATCCATAATACGAGGGTTGATATTTGTGTATTTGGAATAATAAATAAAAAAAAAATTATCATTGAAAATGGTTTTATTGTATTTCAAAATAAACTTCGCGATGATCAATATACTTTGCTTATGCGTTTACACCAATTTTCATAGATCTATCTCCAAAAAACATTAATTTTCCACGTATCAATCGCTTCTCGCGTCGAAAATCGTTGATCACGTAGTTTATTCTTCACGGCCAGGAACAAAAATAAATCGTTGGGTGCCAAATCAGGAATGTACGTCGGATGATCCATCAATTCGATATTTTGACCGATTTGGTACGATGTGTGAGAGCTCGCGTTGTAATGGTGAAGAATGATTCTGCGTCGCTGGTAGTTTTTTCTTATTTCTTCAAAGACTTCTGGCAAACAAATGGTTGTGCAAAATTGACCATTCTACGATTCTTTAGCGGCACTGTACTTTAAAGTGCTTCTTGCGCGAATAATTTTTGTTAGGTTTGGCTCATTCTGAAAAACCGATACAGTGGATTGCTGTTTACTTTCGGGCTTAGACGCATATATCCAAGTTTCGTCCCCTGTGTAGATGTTATACACGGTTTTTAACGCAACACGATTATATTCTTTGGGCATTTCTTTGTACCAATCGACACGAACCTTTTTTTTTGAATGATTGTCAAATTATGCGGAATCCAACGCCCACCACTTTTTTCACGGCTAAATGTTCATATCAAATCATGTGTATGTCAAATGACGATCTTAATCTATCAGTTCGAGCATAGTATCGATATTTTCTGGCACAACAACCGATTTTAGACGAACTTCTTTAAATGCGTCCGTGAGCGAACTACGGCTACAGTAATACAATATACAGTGCTTTTAAATGGTGCTCAGACATCACCAAAAGTCAAAGTGAGTCGATACGTTGTTGTTGGGATAATCTACGTCGAAAGTCTTAGTAAATCATCGCACGAAAATTGTTACGAATTAATTCCATTTTTTGACTGAGATGACATTTTCATCACTTCAAGATACGATGTACGATGTATATGTCATATGGCGCCTAGCAATACCATTGTTGCCAATTCCGGATACAAAAATAGTAACCATCGTACAACTGTTAATTTAAGCAATCGATAATAATTAATTTTACTATACTAGAACGATACATTATTTCCTGTTTTACAAACAATCAAGTAACACTTTGTTTGTCGTAATTTTTTTCTCTTCCAATGACATAATTTTAATATGTGGTAATACTCAGCCGAATCTAATGTAGAAGAATGTGATGAATGGATAGATAATCCCACAGCCGATTTATTTGCTTTTCTACAAGAAAACATGGAACGGGTAGACAATCGTATTATTTTGCAATACAGGACATTAGGTTTTTATTTTCCATTATACCGAACTTTTAATTTTTAATTTTGATAATACAAAAAATACAAACTACTGCAATTTATAAAAACGTATAAGATGGACAATGATTTATTCCTTTCCAAGCAATTATTTCAAAAGTATATGGAATTGTTGTCATATAAAATACAAAATATACGCAACTGAAATAAAAAGAAATATACTAAAGGAGTAAGTAACAATCAAGATTTAATCTTTGAATAAGATGAATAGTAAGCTATTTCAAAACTATATTGAAAACTACAAGAGAAAAATCTGAAATTAAGAGGAATTGAAGGAGTGTCTACTCTGATTTAATAATTGAAATATTATAATAATTGAAATTAAGATAAATTGAAAGGATGAAGGAGGAGCAAGTTTACTTTTGATTTATTATAAGGATGAATGAACGAATGAAAATAAAGTGTAGCTAAATATCATCGCTTCCACACAGGGAACAGTAAATGAGATGTCGTTAGTAAGTAAATGTATTTATGCCTTTATTTAGAGAAAAAGTTATGTCGAAAAATCAA
Organism: Cosmopolites sordidus; assembly: GCA_031761425.1. NCBI lineage: Eukaryota > Metazoa > Arthropoda > Insecta > Coleoptera > Curculionidae > Cosmopolites > Cosmopolites sordidus. The sequence continues at coordinate 599,928 of JARFXV010000914.1, forward strand.
TTTACTATATTATTCCCCGATAAAATATATTTGTCAATATATAACCGATAATAAAATAAATAAATAATATAACCAATTCAAATTGAATATTTTTCCAGATATTTCTAAACCACCAACATTAGTACTATTCTCAGATATAATTGGTCAGAGATAATACATTTAATAGTTTAGCAAAGGCGTTCTCTCAATTGCTTGCTGCTCAATTTAATCCTTAGTTGTCTGCAATTATAACCGGACAATTCCGAAACTATTAATAGATTGTTTGTGCGGTGGCTTTTCGACAATCGCACCGTAACGATGGTATAAGAAAGGATGCGAATTTAGATAATCAAAGTTGTATTTTGGCTGTAAATTATTGTTCGATGGTACAAAAAAATATATCTATAGAATATTGTAAGAATACAATCATTTTTTATTCTAGAAAATGGTTTTTGGCTTGAAGCATTATTGGCATGATTGATTGCTTAGAAATGATGTCGAACCCAACAAAAGGTCAACTACTGTCTAGTAAATGAATATAAACATGAGGAGACATTAACTCCTTTCATATATGTTTTTTGTCGATTTTCTTATCAAAGAAGTTTCTTATCACATTTATATTGGAATATGATTAAATTAATTTTCAATTAGGTTATTCCAGAGACGTCTAGTTTTTATGTATTTATAAATATTAGCTTGTCCTAAAAGTTCATAGAGATTTTCTTAAGAGAAACAGAAACGCTAATAATTTATGTGAATATTTATTTAGTCTATCAAGTAATTACCATAATTATTTACAACTTTTTGCTAAAGTAGTGGTAAGTTTGTGATGCCTTTTTGCCAACAATTTTTATCTTAATACTAAAAAATATTAACAGATTCTTTTTCATCTATTCTTCAGTTTTAAAACATTTTCCGCTTATACCAGGTGTCCAGAAATGTCGTTCATATTTAATCACTTGTTTGCTCTTAGGTGGCGCAGGATGCGCTGGTCGTGTTAATTTTACATCAAAGTTTGATTTAGGAAAAATTAGTGGAACGTTTCACCGGACAACAACGGGCTTTCTATGTTCGCGCGCATTATCAAAAATACAATTCGCTGATTACGACTCGTCGTCTTTATAGAACAGAGTATAATTTACACGACATAAACGAGGCACTAAGTGTTAATTTAATAAAGAAATGGATAAAAAAAGTTTGAAACTACAGGATCAACTCTAAATTTACCACCACGTCCAAGATCAGGCAGAGGTGTAAACAACATTGAACGTGTGCGTGAGTCGGTTAGGAAAAATCCATCTCAATTCATATGAAAGCGAAGTAGCCAGGTACGCATTAAGAAATCTTTACTGCATGTTATTTTAAAAAAGATCTTCGTCGCCATCCTTATAAAATTCAAATGAAAGATAGATAGACATAAAAGAAACTACAGGAATTATTCCCACGAAAAGTGATATCCTGTAGAGGTGACATAAATTGGCCCCCAAGAAATCCAGATTTAACTCCTCTTGATTTTTTCTTGTAGAGTTATGTCGAAAGCAAAGTTGAAAATAAACGACGTACCATATTGCAACTAAAGTAGAGTATTGTTCATGAGATCCACTCGATATCCATGACATTGACATTTGTGCAGTGGGTGATAGCACATTTTTGATCATGACTTCAAGAATGCCAGCGCCGCAAAGACCGTCAACTCAATAGTATTATTTTTACTAAATAAATTTCCAAACACTGTACTATAATGTTATAATATTAAAATTATTTTAGCTTAAGTCGACTTCTATTAATTATACCTACAAAAATGAACAACAATATTGGAGGGAATGGAATAGACGGTAGTCCGAGGATGCGATATCCGGTGAGTAAGGTGGATGGAGCAAAACATTACAATTGAAACTTTTTTGCTGAGTTCTGATTGAAATGTGTAGTCGTATATTATCATTTTCATAATTAAATACTATGCGTTTCCTGTTTATTATTTCTGGCCGTTTTCATCAATTGCTGCCTTTAGTCAATCCAATTTTGAACAGTTGAGTTTGCTGTTAATAGTTTGGTGGCGTGGAAAAAGTCCAAAGTGTATTGGTCCCTTCTGATTACACCAAATGCAAAACATAATGTTCTTCTTTCAACAGTCTTTCTTTCGCCGTACTTAAAATCGCGGATCTTGGGAACCCCCTGATTGTTTCATTACAGGTTGTTGAATACAATCAACTTTTCATCACCAGTTACCATACGCTCTACAAAATATCTCTACAAAACGAATTTATCGCCATAATAAATGTATAATAATACATGATTTCGTCTCTATATATGTGTCTTGGAAAGAAAAATCAACTACTGGAGCACCGAAAAAAGCCATGATCACGAAAACCACCTCACTAACTCCATAACATCTTGTTCGTTGTTTGAATGTTTGTAATACTGAGATATATAGAGTTTGTAATACTGAGATATATGTAATATGAGATATATCGCTGAAGAATATAGTATTTCAATAAGCAATGTTGAAAAAAATTGTATTACAAATTAGGTTGTAAAATAATCTCATTTGATCGGTTAGTGTCTAGAATATTATAGGCTTTTTAAAGTACACTAAAGAAATCTACGCTTAGAAATAATTATTACATATCCTGAAAGGCCTTTAGAGAAATTAGTGATGTGGATAATGCTGGATAAAAAGTGGATCAAAATAATGGACCCAGCGTACAAAAATACAACATATCAAATGGCTGCATATAGGCTCACAATTTCGAAAAAAAATCTTGTTATTTTTTCGTTTGATAAGAATATAGCGAAGATCTTTCAAGAATTTGAATAATTTTAATTATATTTATTATTTATTTTATTTATATTTAAAATTTTATATGTATCGTATAGACACACCGTCAAAAATATTACAATATTATTATGATCTTATAGTGAGGAATTGTAAAGCAACCCAAGGAAAATAAACTGGAAACTACCGAGGTATGCTGTCTCCCTGGGAAAACCCCTTAGAACACAGGAGATCATTTTGCGATCGCAAACACTTTTCTAATTATATTTCTAAAGCTACCATTCTCGTAACGCTTTATGAATTTTAAGACATTGTTATATTTAGTTTTGTGTTAATAGTATTCAGAAGCAGATAAGTTCGATAATTTTGCTATTGCCTTAAAAAGCTGAACTTCGTGTGTTGATTAAACACGACTTCTTGCTTTAAGTTTCGATGTGGTAGAAACAGCACGAAAAACGCTCCGCTCTCAGGAGAGCTCTATTAGGGTCACTATTGTGGAAATGGTTCCAAACTGCTGAGAAGTACAGGTTAGATAGATTGTTGAGATGATAAACATCTCGGACGAACGCACATGAAATATCCTTCAAGAACATTTGCTATCACAAATCTATCAGCAAACACAAAGCTATCAGCGCCATTGGCATTGTATTTGCTCATTGCGGACTCAAAACGAAGTTGACTGAACACTTCACAGCACTATTTAAATATGTATCAACATCATCTGGAGAAGTTTCTGCAATAATTCGTGACGGTAAGGAACCTGGACATGTCACTATAGACGAAAAATAAAGGAACAACCAAAACAGTAGATTTTATCCGGCGTACTTGCTCCAAAGAATTCAAAGACGCCTCCATCGACCGGAAACCCTGTTCTCTGGGATTCATAAGGTATTATCTTTATCGACTATTAGGAAAACGAAAAGACGATTATAAGAGAGTATTATGCTGCATTATGAAGCAAATTTCACGAAAAGTTGATATAAAACATTTTTATTTGACGAAGAAAAGGTTATTGGACTGCGATTCTGAAATAAATCTGTTAATTTCGCTACGAGTCAATGCGGGGCCCTGACTTAATCTAGTCCAACTCCTTTCTTTTTCCAAACCTGACTAGATTGGTTACATTTCTAACCAGGTTGGCTGGTCAGAAATTTTCATCAAATAAAGAGACCATCGCCAAAACAGAAAATTATCATGCACAATTCGACAAGTAGTACTTTCTACTTGTAGGTATAAACAAGTTGAAAAATCGTTGGGTGAAATATATCGACCTAAAAGTAGATCACATTGAGAAACAAATCGATTTTAGACCAAGAAAACAATGTTTAGAAATTGACTTTTCACTTTACCCTCGCTCACTTATTTAATATTAAATGAAATATACCACAAAGAGCATTAGTAAAGGTTATTTATTCAGACCGTATTAAAAGAATATTAACTTTTTGTAAGTCGTCAGAATATAATGATCCCTGTCAATAAATTATAAGTAATCATAATAATAAAAATATTTAGGTTTCTATATTTTAGGTTTTAATATTCCTTATTGACTATATAGCAAATAATATAGTTAAGCTGGTAATTATTTATTTATTGTTGGTAATTATTTATTGCTTATTTCAATTCGTCCTGACGGTTACTAATTTTTATCAGAAATTTTGCTTTATTACTAATGGTGATAAACAAATAATTCCTTTATGATGGCAGTGGTGATAAAGGTTGTTAAAATATCTCCATCAAAAAAAAAAAAAAAAATGTTCATGGTAATGAGCTTGTTAATCATGCAACTAACAGGTTTAAATGTACTTAATAGAATCAACCTTTTCCGCACCCTTGAAAATAGGAAAACTTAGACCAATATTAAAAAATAATAATAAGAATGTAGAAAACTATTGCCCACTTTGTTTGCTTAATGTTTTCGCTAAAACCATTCATTTGTCATTTATTACAGAATATTTGCTCCAATAAGGCACACATTTAGAGTGTAAATTAAGTTTAATTGATCAGGACGACTTGTCCGAAATTGTTTTCACACATTAATGCAAGTGAATGTTGTTTCGCATAAAATAAATAGCTTCAAAGCATCTAATTTGGGTGTTGTTTTATTTGAATTTAAAGTTTGGACGACATTTGAAAACAATTTCAGACAAATATCCGCCGCAGCTACTTCTGACAAAGTGAATTCTGTCAATCCAATTTCCGATTCCAATTCACTTTTCCAAGCAATTGTGGTGTTATATTCGCAATTGTCTGAGTTATATTTGCTTCCGAGGCGTCAATAGTTGCTTGTATATAGGTATAGACCAAAGGTTTAAATTAACCTCAAAGTAAATAATCTAAAGGCGTTTAATCACATGACATTGGTGGCCAATTATCAGGTCCGTTCATTGAAATAATTTTTTAATCGAATTATTCCGTCAATAAATGTATTTTTGCATTACATATATGGAGCCGTCTTGTTGAAATCACATTTCCAGATCAGTACCATTCAAATTTAGAATTAAATAATCATTAATCATCACTCTGTAATATCCAATCTCCAATATCCCGGATCCAGGATCTCCAATAATGATAATGTGCTTTCAACCTTGATTTTTAAAGAAATACTACCTTTTGTTTATTAACGTAATAACGTAATAATTTAGCCAAAATAAATGGTCGAGGAACAAAATTTTTGGGTTAACTCTGAATCAAGTTGCAACTTATTCTGAGCCCATTCACCGAACGTATGATGCAAACTATGGTCTTGCGGCTTGAGTTCTTGGACAAACTGGATCTTGTCAGACACCAGACTAAGGCAACTTCCTGCGAACGGCGACGAATTGATGAATTTGGGTCTTCATCAACAATGCTATCAACAGCGGCGATATTTTTTTGGAAAACACATAATTTTGTCTTGTTTTTGTTTTAATATCGAGCAGCGCGAAATAATTCAGTGAATACATCATCCGGTTGTGCGATTATGAACACCATCAAATTCACGTTAGTGCTCTATCTACGTTCAAAAAATTTTACAGGCCCCTAAAAAATTAATCTTTATAGACAAAACATATTTGACCATACCTCATGTGAATGATCTTCCCATTCCTTCAGCCACCACGCTAACGTCGGCAAGTATCGCCCGAAGCTGGTTTCAGGCCGTTTTCTTTAATCGTTGACTTGCGTTCAGTTCGATCCCGGCTGATGACGGCTGTAAGGCAGAAATCACTCTCGGGAGATACTTAAGTATGGGTGAATGTTCTTTGCATGAAAATACATACATGTAATAAGACAATACCTATTTCAGCTGAAACATTTTATCAGTGGAAGATCTTGATTTACGGAAACCGCATTGGTACTGTCCAATCATTTTCTCTGCATATTTATCCATTCTTGTCTTTATTATTGAACTTAACAATTTTTATCCTGCGTTTACCACTGCAGTACCTCAATTATTTATGCAGTCAATGGGATATTTTCTTTAAATGGATATATGGGAATAGCTGATTTTTTCCAATCTGTTGAAATATTCTCTGCCATCCATGTTTCTTGTTTCAGTTTTATTATTCCTTTATTAGTAAAATCTCTCTTTATAATTTGTGTTCTCTACTCTGATTTCGCCACTTCCTCGACTTTTGTTTTCATTTATGTTTGCTTGTCATTTGATTTTCCTCTTCATCATATTAATGGTTGTGCCATGCTCCTTCATTCAATAGCTCTTCAAAATGTTGTTTCCATAGATGCGATGCATCTTTTCAGCTTTTTCACCTATAAAACCTCCTTATGCACCTCTGATAGCCTCTTTAGTTCATATCCTATTTTTACATTAGTACCAACCCTATACATAATTTTTAATGGTTTTGTCTCCGAAATTATATTCTAATTCACAAAGTTTTTTTGTTTAAATTGACTCTTTTTATTTTTACATAACCTTACAAGATCTCTTTGTGCTTGATATGTTTCTTTAGCGTTCGCATGACTTTTCGTTGACGTTTCGTTGGGACTGCGTTCCAAAATATTCCTTTTTAGCTATTTCTTCCAGGCATAAGTTGTCTAGCCGTAACCAAATCTTCGGCGATGTTACTTTAGAAAATTCTTTTAGTAGATTTGTTTGTGACATTATTCTATATTGTCGGTACTTTTCCCAATTTCATTTTATGAGCTTCTGTCTAGTTTTTCTAGTCTAGCTTCTGTCTAGTCTAGTTTTATTTTTGCTAATAAATATACTTTGACTATATAGATATTACGGATATATCGGAGGCATAAGTACTGAAAATCTGAAATTCGTTAATATTACTAAAACTGTACAAAACTGGTTCCGATCAGTTTAAGTTACATAATATGAAAGTTTGGATCACTTAATAGTTTTCTTTGTATATTTGTAACCTGTTCAGCTTATTATGATAGTGATCACGTATCAAATTTCATTTTATGGGCTTCTGTCTAGGCTTTTTTACGTCCTTACTATAATTCCGCGTTATCTCTTGTCTTTTCAGATTTTCCATATTGTATCTTCATTTTTTTCCCTTAGCCTTTTTTCTTCCTTTAATGACATATTTTAGTTTTATTTTTGCTAATAAATATACTTTAAATATATAGATATTACGGATATATTGGAGGCATAAATACTGAAAATCATAAATTCGTGAACATTAATAAAAACTGTTACATAATCTGAAAGTTGGGATCGCTAATAGCTTTTTTTGTATATTGTAATCTGTTTAATTTAATATGATAGTGAATCTTCATAAGATCACCTATCAAATTGGAATAACTTTTGAACGGCTTAGTCTAACGATTTCAAATTATCACAATGGCTTAAGGATTGAGTAAAGAATATTTTGTTAAACTTTAAACGCTTTGTAGCATTTTGACCTAAGATACATCTTTAAATTTTAAAATATTTTTAGGTTTTTATTAATACTATTAAGTATTATTAAAAATTTCATATTTCTAGTTCTGAAGATTTAAATCAAAAATGTTTTTGCCGAAAACATTAAATCAAGGTAACTTTACTACCATAAGTTAGTTAACATTTTTTCATATGATTTGTTACTATTCATTTAATTCTAAATTATAGGTGAAATTTGCTCTTTCTTTATTGATTTTACATTATTTTCTAGCTTTATATTTATTCATTTTTCCTTTCAATGTTGTGTTAACCAAATATATTCACGAATTTATAATTTTCACCATTCTTGTCTCCGATTAAACCTCTGATACATGCTAAAGTAAACCTATTTGTTGTAATTTCATTCACGCAAAATTCTAAAATTTAAGTTTAATTATAGACAACATATGAATTAATTATGTAATGTTTCTGTAGTGTAATTCATATATAGAAATATAGGGCAAATATTGTCATATCTACCACTGTTTTAGTTATTTCACGTGATCCTTGTAAATGTTTGTTTATTCGAATGCATTTAATTTATTAAATTTTCATAATCCTATTTGAATAATAAATACAGGATGCTAATTTATAATGTGCAATTGTAATTAAATTAAAATTTGATAATTTATTTATATAGAAAAAAAGGAATAAATAGCACTGCATCACGTCGCCTTCAGTAATTGTTGGATATTAATGTATTAATTGGTTATAGAAATATTATATTATTACTTTATTTAATTGTGTTTTAAAGTATTATTGCTGACAACATATTATATATAGAATAAATATAAATCAAAATTGAAATATATAGAAAAAAGACTATAGATATATAGAGATATAGTATTCGAATATTTTACTTGAAAAAAATATCGATTTAAATAATGCTACTATGCTATTATATTGCATTTTTGAAAATATCACTATCAAAATAGGACAAAATGAGATAATACAAGTTAACGAGTATTTACTACGACTACAACAACTGTTAAAACTGTGTAGGTAAAACCAAACAGCAGGTATAGAAAGACGTATCAAATTGGCCAGGAGTATAAATTTAGCAAACTCAGCTGCAACTTGAAGAAGAAAAAACATTTTCAATACCTTATGGCGAAGGTATATAAGGTATTTAATAAATGCATATTCTCTGCCCTTTGCTATGTATCACAAATTTTGAATATTTACGAAGACAAATATGGAATAAATGGCCAAAGATATCGATTCATGGATTTCTATGGAAAGCTTCATATAAAACTGACAGAGGTAAAGGAATGGGCCAGAAGTGTAACAAAGACAAAATTTATAGTAGAACAAATGGCTATATCAAAATACACAAATGAGATATAGTCCGGATGACCAGGAGTGGAAGGGTATACATTCTTTGGATAAAATCGGGTTCCTTAGACAGTTCTTAGACTATTCTAACCTACGTATTACCCTGACGATGATAACAATCAAAACAGTTAGATTTTATATTTTAAAAGAACTAACACTGAATAAATGAAACTCCATATTTAGTCGTAGCTAAATACCTGTAGTAGAAACTCGCAACAAAAACAGATGATAAAAAAAAACCGAAGAAATAATGTTGGTGTATGTGAAAAACGCACTTGATCAAACTATTATCAAAAGCAGAAAACATGGCAAAATATAAAAATTATAGAGGCATTTTATAATATAACATAGGGTTCTTCCTTAATATAACATCTAAAATATTAAGGATAATATTTCGCAGAAGCAGAAAATGTGTTGGAAAATCAAACTTGGGCGTACTGTGGGGGCAGGGGGCAGCTGCTCCCCCCTGTTCCTGGTCTGACACCCCTAGGACCTTTCTGCCTCCCATAAATTTAGCTGGTAATTTTGCACTTATGCCTAAGTACCGTTGTATTTATAAATAATCTAATATACATTCTTCCAACTTCGTTTACGCTCCTGAGCTTTCCTCTGTCACTCGGATCCAATATAGTTAACAATGCTTTCTGTCCATCGTGCTTTCGGTCTTCTTCGTGGACTTTTGCGATCAAGCGGTATCCACTCCTGAATTGCCTTGGTCCATCTTTTATCCCACCGCCTCGCTATATGGCCCGCCCATCTCAATTCAATTGCTTTACTCTTCCAATGATGTCACAGACTTTCGTTTCTTTCCTTATCCATGCGCAGGACTTTCTGTCTCGTCTTGTAATACCAAGAATATATCTTTCCATTCCCCTCTATGCTACCCGAAGTTTTTGAATTGATTGCGATGTGAGTGTCCAGATTTCACTTCCGTATGTCATAACGGGTAGAACGCACTGATCGAAGACTTTTCTTTTCAGGCCAAGTAGGAGTCTGCTCTTAAACTCAATGTTGAGCCTGCCAAATGCTTGCCAGCCACATTTAAAACGCCGCTCCGCCTCCCGGGCGGTATTCCCCTCCGTTGAAATCCTTTGCCTAAGATATATAAAGCTGTGCACAATCTCCAAATCCCTTCCTAAAACTGAAATTCTTCTGTCCTGAGCGAAGTTATTGAACGTAACCTGACTCTTTTTCAGGTTTATTTTCAAGCCAAATGGTTCGCAACCTTTTGCAGATCTTGTATGCGCCTTTACACTGTCTGGGTCTTGTGAAAGGAGAACGATATCATCTGCAAATCTAAGATGGTTTAAGTTTGCACCATTGATCTTTATACCATCTTGTTCCCAATCCAGTTTACGCAGTACTTCTTCAAGGCCAGCCGTGAAAAGAATAGGCGATATTGCATCACCCTGCCGTACACCTCGTTTTACATTAATTCCCACTTCAAGATCATCAAGGTTAATTTTGTGGCTGTAGCTCCATCATATATCGATTCTAATAGGTTTACATATGCTCTCTCTACGCCTTGGCTACGGAGTCAAATGCTTTTTCGTAGTCGATGTGATCTATGGTACTGAATCCACTTCTGAATCCTACTTGTTCTCTTGGTTGTGCGTCAATCAGTTTTTTAATAATCTTTTAGAAATTATCTTAGTGAAAACTTTGTACATTACTGATAGGAGGCTTATTCGACGGTAGTTCTTCAAAACTTCCCGTGCTCCCTTTTTATGTAAAAGGATCACTTCTGCATTTTTCCATAAGTCAGGTACTTTCTGTTCTTTGAGGCATTTTGAGTTTAATCTTGCAAGTGTTTCTTTAACATTTCAACAGTTACACTGTCCTTTTCTGGAGCCTTGCCGTTTTTCATCGATTCTATAGCATTTGTTACTTCCTCCACTAGGATATCTGGCATTTAATCTTCCATGGGTGTTGTTGTCTTTGATTGGTTCGGATCTTCATATAGCGGGGGATAAAACTTTCTGATAACCTCTAATATTTACGTACGCGACAGTTAATCCTAACTTTTGCTCGTGCCATTCAGTGGTTACTTCCAACATTCAAATTGTTAAGGACAGTACAATTGGTAAATATTGTTTTATCGTTGGTCATGATGTAGTCAATTTCACTTGTGAGCCCGGATGGACCTTTCCATGTCCATTATCTGATGACATTTTTCTCATAGAACGAATTCATAACATATAGTTCCTGTCCTCTAGCAAAATCAACCAATCTGTCACCTCTATTGTTTCGCTCAGCAGTTCTATATGGGCCAGTTACATTTTCGTCAGTTCTTGTTGTTCCAATTCTGCAATTAAAATCACCCATCTGGATTTTGTACCTATATTTCCCCATGTATAAAAGCTGGGCCACATCATCATAAAATTCCTCAATTTCCTCATCCTTATAGTTGGTGCGTATAGTTGGTGGCTTATAGTTGGTGCGTAAGCTTGGACGATTTAATAACTAAACTTTTTATTCAGCTGAATGACGCATTGGACTAGTCGATCAGATGTACTTTCAAAATTTACTACACTGACCTTCAGCTTTCGATTGATGAGGAATCCAATTCCGTCACATCGGCCATTTTCTATACCTCGAGTGTAAAGTACGTGTCCAGTTGGTTCTAGTTTGATTAACTCTTCACCCGTTATTCGTGTTTCACAGTGCCTAATATCCCAATGTATATTGTCTAGTTCGATTAACAGTTCTTAGAATCGGGCCTCCGTTTTCATAGTCCGTATATTTAGCGTTGCAATGTCAAAAGTGCAATGGCAGCCCGATCTAACCCGATGATTCTTAGCGCCCTCTGCCTTGGGGCGGGTCTTCCCGCTGCCGTAAGTAGTTGCCCCTTGTTGTGCTGTCATATTGAAACATATTGAAATATCATGTTGAAGGTATGGACCGTAATTTGCCACGCTGGTCCAATGCGGGTTGGCAGATCATGTTTGTCTGAAGTCACTGCCTTGACCTATCCACCAGGGGTGACTCTCCCAGGAGCATAGATTACAAACGTCATAGCTCAAAACTTCATTGCCCTACTCAAACCCCTTTACCACGCGAAAGTCTGATACATATGTATACATTTATATTTATGTTTAATTATTTACCTACAAAAATGTCTTAATTTGCCCCTCCTCACCCCCAGGCTAAAAGCTGGGTACGCCCATAAAAGCAAAGCCAAAGATCGACGAATTATTCTTAGGAAACCAAGTGGTGGAATAGAACCAGGAGTATAATAGGGCGGTGCACATCATACTAAAGTATAAACAAAATGGCTAAAGAGAAATTTTAAAAGGACAGAGATACTGAAAAAAATTTGGGAAGTTATAAAGATTACAGTGGAAGAAAAAAGTGGACGCTATTAAAAAAAAAAGAAAACCCATAAACGATGTAAGGATCCAGAACCAGGAAACAACTGAAAACAATTATATTAACACTGAAGAGAGAAGCGAAGTTAAGAGGATAAATGAAGAAAAAATATATAATATATATGTAATAGATAAGAAAGAGTTAAATTTTGAATTCGGAAATGACATAAGAAGGAGAAACATTTAAGAGCCTGGTATTATCAATAACGCGCAGAATTTTAAAAGAAGATATAAATAAGATAATACAG